>JAEQML010052811.1:0-41609 GCA_016904865.1 Pissodes strobi
GAGACTATTTCTAAACCCCTCAATATAGAGAAAAATGAGCTGGATCCCGAAATATCCTATACAATGCGAACGCATAAACATGTCCCTTATTCTTTTGCCTACTATATTAAATGCGATTTCGACGATTCTCACTCTATATTCAAAACATTTAGGGGGGAGGATGCGCATAAAGTTTTCGTAAAGTGGTTAGAGACTGATTGCAAATCGATCTATAAGCAGTTTTTGAAAAATATTGTGCCAATGCTTCCTATGAGTATTGAACAACAGAGAGAGTTTCGTGAAGCTAAGGATTGTCATATTTGCGAGAAACCGTTTAAGCTAGACGACAAACCAGTAAGGGATCATTGTCATCTTACGGGAAAATTTCGGGGCGCGGCTCACTCTATATGCAACCTAAATTTCAAAGTCCCTTCCTTCATTCCCATCTTTTTCCACAACATGTCCGGTTTCGATTCTCACCTATTCGTGAAAGAACTAGCTCCCGAAAACGAGTAATTGGATGTTATCCCCCAAAATAAGGAAAAGTATATTTCATTTACCAAACATATTTTGGTGGATAATATCAAACTTGGAAACGATATGGAATCGCAGGTATTTTTGAAATTACGATTCCTCGACAGCTTTCGTTTCATGGCACAAAGTTTGGATAATTTAAGCAAAAATTTAAAACCCTCGCAATGTCGAGAAGTCCGAAAATATTTTCCGCGAGAAGACGAATTTAAGCTTATTCGACAGAAGGGTGTTTTTCCATTTTCTTTCGTGACATCATTTTCAAAATTAGATTATACCAAGCTACCATCAAACGATGGCTTCTATAACGAACTTCGTAAAGAAGCCATCACACAAGAAGATTACAAGCGTGCACAGACTGTATGGAATTTATTCAAATGCGAGAATTTAGGCCAATATTCAGATTTATACTTAAAATCCGACGTTTTAATTTTAGCAGATGTTTTTGAGAATTTTAGAGAAGTGTGTCTCACAACATATGGTCTAGATCCATGTCAATTTTATACAGCCCCTGCGCTGTCCTTTTGCGCCGCTCTCAAGGTCACCTCTGTAGAGCTACAGCTTTTAACGGATCTAGACATGGTACACTTCTTTAAACACGGGATTCGCGGGGGAGTCAGTCAGTGTAGTGTTAGGAAATCTTTTGCAAATAATAAGTATATGCCTCATTATGATGCTTCCAAACCAAGCTCCTACCTCATGTATTTGGATGCAACCAATTTATACGGTGCAGCCATGTCACAATATTTACCAACGGGTAATTTTAAATGGCTCGAGGAAGACGAAATTAAAAATTTAGATTATATGAAAATTGATGAAAATTCAAACACCGGATACGTTTTTGAAGTCGATTTAGAGTATCCGGAAGAGCTGCATTATGCACACAACGAGTTACCCTTTTGCCCAGAATCCATCAAGCCACCAGATTCTAAATTAAAAATCAACAAATTAATTCAAAATTTCCAGCCGAAGACGAAATACGTTATTCATTTTCAAAATTTGCAGCAAGCTTTAAATCATAGCCTTAAACTCACAAAAATTCACCGCGTTCTCTCTTTCAGTCAATCTCCCTGGCTTAAAATTTACATTGACCTAAACACAGCAAAACGAAATGCTGCTACCAACAAGTTTGAAAAACACTTTTTCAAACTAATGAATAATGCTGTGTTTGGGAAAACGACGGAAAACGTGGAGAAAAGAGTAAACGTTAAACTTATTACCCATTGAGAAAATATTGGTAGAAAGTTAGGGGCCGAAGCACGGATGTCAAAACCACATTTCAAAAACGCCGAGATTTACAGTGAAAATTTAGTAGCTATTCAAATGACTAAACATAAAGTCACATATGATAAGCCCATATACGTGGGATTTGCCATCTTGGACATATCCAAAACGATCATGTATGACTTTTTGTATAGTTATATTAAGCCAAAATACGGGAATAAAGCCACTCTACTCTATACCGATACCGACTCTTATTTTAAATGTTGAAACAGAAAATTTCTATGACGATATGCGTGATAATTTGGATAGATTTGATACATCTAATTACTCAGAGGATAACCCATACGATCTTCCTGTAAACAAATCAATCATTGGACGAATGAAAGATGAGTATGCAGGAAAGATAGTGTGGGAGTTCTTTGGAACCGGAGCGAAGGCATATTGTGTTAATGCGGAGGGTAACGTAACCAAAAAAGCAAAGGGGGTGCCTGACTGCGTCACTAAAAAAGAACTAAGTCTTGACGACTACAAGACTGCTGTTGACGTAGCAGGCACGGAAATTCATCGCGAGATGAATACGTTCCGTTCGCATCATCACGATATGTATGTCGAACTGAAAAATAAAGTAGCTTTGTCTTACGCGGACAACAAACGCTTCATTATTGACGGTTCTGAGTACACGCTTGCAATAGGCCATCGTGATATAGCATTTTATAAGGAATCATCGGAAATTCCATAAGGGCCAAGACTGATCTAACAGCTTTCTTTATTTTATTTCCTTTGGTTGGCAAAGACGATGTTTTTAATGGGTTTAATTAAGTTATTTATTATTAGTTAAGTTTTTTATTATTATATTATTATATTTATTTGTTTATTTCTTATAATAATTTTTATATGTATGTTTATAGCTTTTTTATATTTTATTCGTTATTTTTATACACATTTTATACAACTTTTTTACATTAGAAATAAAACATTTGTTTTTTAATAAGTTATTTTATTTCTTAGTCTAGTTTATCGATAAATCCATACAAGTCATATTTATAGGTTAAAACTAAATCTATGTTACACTCATTCCAGGAAATGCAGTCTCGAGTACGCATATCGCAAATAGTTAGGCCTCTGCTTTCCTCTTCATGCCAGTAGCTTATATAGATATATTCACCAATGTAGAAATTCGTATCACACCAACTATCATTAATTGATTCGAGAAACGCTAAAAAGTCCATGAATTCATCAGGTGTGAAAGAAATTGAGACATCACCAACATGCTTCAAAATAACTTGATCGACTGAGGCTATAATTTTTATAATATCATCAATACTTAACTCTCGTAAAACAGGCATTGGAGCCATTCTTCTAGCATCAGTAGATTCTGTCTGATTTCCAGATCTCGTTGTTTCAAACACCTTGCTCCACTTTGATTCCATACTAAGTTTTTTAAACTCGGAAAATAATTTTTTCTTATTTTCGTAAAACACTAAATCTTTTTTCACACATACAATATTTTCTAAATGTTTATGAATTCTCGTAAGTAGTGTACTCGACATAATCTAAAGATAGACTGAGCCTAAATGTCGAGATCGGTTGTATTTATCTATTTTTTACATAAATAAAACACATAGTTTGATTAAAAGTATTTATTGAGGTAAAAGGCTTGCAATATAATCATATAATACAACAACATTCTTAACACTACAAGAACAAATTTTAAGTTTATGATGTATACATGCTGAATCACTACGTTCTAATTTAGGTATTTTGCCCTCTGAAAATTCTAAATTAACAATGTTAGGTGTTTCTAAACACATCTCAGAATAGGCTTTAATTAAAAAATCTTTTTGTACATATCCTTTAACATAAATAGTATCCACGTCTTGAAGCTCTCGATAAAGAATCTGATTAAGTTGATTATACTCAGTGTTTCCTGTTTTATAATGTATACCGTGAATATTTAAAAATACGTATTGCGTAGTTTTCCTTTGTGACTCACTCAAATCTCGAAATAATATTTTTGGTTTAAAAATCCATGTTTTTATTTGCTTGCCATCATATATAGCAAGTTCTTTAACTTGAAAATCAGGCGTAGAATAACCTTGAGCATCTAGGACTAAGAACTTCATCTTATCAAGGTTTGTGTTCAAAAACCATTTTGAACACGTCTGCAAATCTAACGATTTAATTTTTGTACAATCTAACTTTCCACGCCACTGTCCTCGCATTCCAAACAAATTAAAATCTTGGCGATACTACTAACGCCATCTCTTGTTTGCCACGTTTATCCACTGCGTCGGCAGGCTAGAAAGCTAAAAGTTAAGCGTCCTCAAAAGGCCTCCGAACAATCATAGAGCTTCGCGCTTTATCCGGGCTGCATTACTAGCGCCATCTGTTGTAACCACCTTTACTCATCTGGAGCCGGCCGCGCATCCTAAACTCATCTGACCAATCATAGCGTTTCCCGCTATACCCCGGCGACCGAGTCGACCAATCACAGCGCATCCTACAGGATGGCCAGTTCACCCTAACTAAAATTCCCTAAAATTCACATCTTTAATATTTGAATTTCATGCAAACTAATCAACAGATTTCAACCGGATTTGTATTAAAATTCATAATATTAATTTAGACAACCGGTCATGTTAAGTTTTTGCACAATATCTCTGTATTTACATTATTGCCCTTTCCATGCCCGAAACGGCGCATCTTCTCCCACCAGAAGGGGCGGTAACAACTTCTCCAAGTTGCTCTAGTTCCCACGTTCTAGAATTCAGTATTGAGTAAGAAGCAGTCTCTTTAACCTCGACCATGTAAGTCGCAAAAGGCGCACCCCCGTTTCTAGCCGGCTGGCGCGAGGCGCCATGCCGGCAAGTTTTCACGTTTTGAGACCTCATAATCTCTCTAGTTCGTTACCCAAGTGATATAGTGATATCCTGGCATAATCATCGTCACATCAAGCCTACAATAAGGTATTTATTGGCAAACTTAATGCCATTATTCTCCCGCCGAGCAATGGCGTCCCAATTGGTCTTATCCATGGGAGTTGTACAATCGAGCCCTGTCTCGAACCACACCGCATTCAATAGAGCCTAGTCTCGAAATCCCAAGTAAGTAAACTAACATGTTTACAATCACATTCTCACTAAGCCTACAAAAAGGTATATATCGGCATCTCATTGCCAATTATGGAGACCGATTAATCTCTAGTACTAAGCCTACAAAAAGGCATTTTTTTCGGTATCTACTGCCATTATGGAGACCCACTGATCTCTAGTACTAAACCTACAAAAAGGTATATCTCGGCATCTACTGCCATTTTGGAGACCCACTGATCTCTAACTCTCAAAGGCTCTGCCATTCGCTGCAGAGTCCTTAATGGTATTTTCCATTGCATTTTCAACATTCTATATTACCAGCATACCACTGGATTGCTATACTCTTTGCCTTATTCTAATGTAAGGATTACCCTGCACTAGTCTGCATACACACTCATGCCTTATTCTCACATAAGGATTAAACGGCACTAGTCTGCCAATTTACACAAGCTATCACAATGCTACATCCCATACGCGGATTTACGCTTACCTATGCTACCTGCATAGCATACTTACTAATCATTCATGCGTGCACCAACAAGCCGCATTCACAAGGCATTCATGTCATGCCAATATGCACTAACTGCATACCAGTCAAACCACTACACTTCAGTCATTCCTATTTGCAAGAAATAGAACTACATTGTACATAGAAGCTAGATATAGGCCTAGCAAGTGTTTTGTCAAAGTGACTTCCCCCCAGTGTTAGAAGACAACCTGAACATTGAACGTTTCTCGTCAATGGTGTTCATAGTGTACAGGGATATTGATTAGATTTTGACCACCCCTGTAACTTTTTTATTTTTTAAGCTACAGAGCTGAAATTTTTACCGACTTATAGGAAATAAAACGTATTTTTGTGAAAATCGAGAAAATGTTATACAGGGTGTTCCAAAAAAGTATGGCAAAACAATGTTACTTTTTTTTTAATGAAACACCCTGTATATTTATAGCAAGTTAAAGAGCCTTTAAAAAGACCTTTTTAAAAATGTATAATATGATGTATTTTCCTTTTATAGTTTTCTAGCTATCAGAGTATAAAATGTTAGATATTGGTTATTTATTTAGTTTTAAAATAGAGGTCTTTTGAAATAACTTTTCAACACATTTGACAATAAATCATAGATTAATTCTTAACTAAGCTAGGAGTATACCCACAATACGAAAGTTTGCCCTGAATCCTGCATTTATTACTATTTTTAATAATGCTTTAAATGAAATTAAGAATTCCGAATTCGCAATATTCATACTCGTAGTTGGCGCTCAAAAAAAAAGATGTTAGAAACGTCAACTTCCATATTGTTTAATTTGGTTAGTGACAACTTATCAAAATGCCTTTCACAGAAGAAGAAAGACGCGATATTTATGAAATTTTTATAAAAAGTCATTACAATAAACGTCAAGCGCGGTTACGATATGCTAGGCGATATGCAGAAGAAAGAATTATTCCTAGTTTGAATACTTTTTCTAATGTGTATAACAGGTAACGGAAACCCTATCGTTATTATAAAATACAGAATACTTTGGCCAAATATAAATTTCACCCCTACAAAATTTTACCAGTTCAGTATTTAACTGAGGAAATTAAAAGAATCCGATTGGATTTTGCTCGCAATATGATGGCCCTTTTTGAACAAGATGGGCTATTATTTAACAAAATTTTTTGGACTGACGAATCAGTGTTTTCAACTGCTTTAATATTTAATAGACGGAATAGCCATATTTGGGCTTAAGAAAACCCCCGCGGTATTCGTCAAGTTAAACGTTCTGGTCGTTCATCCGTAAATGTGTGGTGCAGAATTTTAAACAACAGGGTAATAGGACCCATATTTTTTAATGGCTTTGAACGGGGACCGATACTTTGATTTAGTCCAAGATGTTGTTCAAAATTTGCCAAAGAACAATGAAGTTTTGTGGCAACAAGATGGTGCTCCTTACCATAATATCGGTATTGTAACTCGCTTTCTAAATGATAGGTTTCCTGTATGGCTTGGACGATTTGGTAGTATCAGATGGCCAGCCAACAGTCCCGATTTGACAGTTATGAACACATTTCTGTGGCGTTTCCTTAAAGGGAAATTAAACGAGAAAGCACCCGAAGAATTATTAACACCTGATAGCATCAACTTTTACCTACGAGAAGAGATAGCAATACTAAATACAAATAATCAGGGTTATATGTTGGCTGCAATCGAAAGACAGAAACGCATTTACGTAAAATGTATTGAAGTGAATGGGTGCCATGTAGAACATTTAGCAATATAATATTCTTATATTCCTTTTTCATTTTGTATATTAGTATGCCTGTAATTAATAATACTGGTTCTTTCCATTTTACTTAAAATATCATAACTTATACCTACATAGATATTTAAACACTGTTTTGACGCAAACTTTTCGTATTGCTCCTGGCTTAGTTAAGTATTATTCTATGATTTGAAGAGCTCTATTTTAAAAGTAAATAAATAACCAATATTTAACATTTTATACGATGATAGGTCGAAAACTGTAAAAAGTCAATACATCATATCAAATATTTTTAAAAAGGCCTTTTTAAAGGCTCTTTAACTTGCTACAAATATGCAGGGTGTTCCATTAAAAAAAAGTAACATTGATGTGCCATACTTTTTTGGCACACCCTGTATAAATTTTTTTCAATTTTCACAAAAATACGTTTTATTTCTTATAATTCGGTAAAAATTTCAGCTCTGTAGCTTAAAAAATAAAAAGTTACAGGGGTGGTCAAAATCTAATCAATATCCCTGTACATATTAGCTTATAGGTGGACTCTAAGGTAATACTAATCCTGTTATTATCGCTTGTATATTGTATTTTATATCAAAGCTAAATCAGCTAACATAGTTGATAATCAGCTGTTCCGCAGGAACTCTTAACAGATATTTAACTGTATATAGTTTCAAGGTTATGTTTATAACCATACATTAGTTTAGTACTACAATTGTTTACGCAATGCTTTAGTTTTTAAGAGTATTATTTATGTCACATTTTTCAAGGTCGAAATTTGCCTCGACTGATATTTTTCACATCGTAGCACTGACTACGTGAGTTAACTTATTTGATATGGCAAAACTCTTTTTTAAAAAATATTTATTCGATAAAAATTACAAAGTACTTGATACTACTACATGTCAAAGAATATTAATACATATGTTTCTAGAAATTACAATATATAAACTTGTACTGCTAACTCAGCAAACTACGCGTCAGCGGTTTCCATAAGAGAAGGCGATATAACTCCTCCACCCCTACAATCAACTACGCCATTTGGGGGAGTTGAATTGGCTGATGCTCTTGAACTTCGGTTCTTCTTTCCGTTCGTACAACCAGTTTTCGGCACCATTTTCTGTATGTCAGGTAGGCACAGCTAAGGACCAGAAAACCATATATAAGAATGGTCCAGATGAAAGGATAGTCGAAAACTTCGTCGGTGATAATGAAAGGCTTATTGGCGATTATTTCGGTCTTCAGGTTCTGCAGGCTATCGAGTTTCAAGTCATCTAAATGTAGGCTCAAGTTTAGCGTCGGCAGTGGGCTCGGAGCTCCAACTATTATATCAGGAAAGAGGACTGGATGAACAGAAATGTTAGTTTGCTTCTGTTCGTTTATGATGACTCTATTTCTGATGATAACTTGACATCCATTTGGAATTTCGGAAATGTATGTTCCAAGCAGTCGCAGTTTTTCTACTTGAGCATTACAATTAATTTTGGCAACTTCTTCTTTTGGTAAAGCGAATAACCACTGTTGAGAATCGGCCAACTGATTTATTATTGGTTCTTGGAAATGTGTTTCAATTTGCTTGCATGCGGAGGTGTCTTTTGAAGATGACAGTAGGCTTACTGCGCAAGGATTGGATTCTTCAATGTCTTCTAGCTTTTCAACGTTGCAAAGGTGTTGTAACTTCGTGACCTTTTGACAAGCCTGGTCTTGGTATTCGTAGTGTAATTTATTTTTAATTAAATACTTATTTCGCGGCAAAACAACCTTAAACCGACTATGGGAAAATATTGGTGCAGAATACAAATGAAAAAGCTCAAAAACTTCAGAAGTTGTAATTGGTATGTGTAATAAATATGTTACTCTATTATTTAGTACAAAACAATCGATATTTATTATTTTTTCAAATAAAGCAACCTTTTCAAGCTCTGGATTAATAATCATTTGTTCTGAACCTACCCTTTTTTGTAAAGTAATTAATTCACTTAAAAGATCTTCAGTTTTTATGATGCTTGGATGCATTGTTTTTAATTTACAAAAAGTCATAGAGGTTTCAATATCCTGGAGAATGGAATCGAGGATTTCATAAACATTAATTACTTGGTTAAGTGTGTCCTTGATATACATGGAATTTTCCCTATAAGTGGATTTCTGTACTAAATAGCATATTTGATTAATTTTTTCTTGAATTAATTTTTCATGCTTGCCAACCTGATTGATCATATTATTAAATTTACTAATAGCATTAATTGATAGTGAATTTTGTTTCAAGATGTTTTCCGACAACTGATTTTCATTGTTTTGTAATTGTTTAATAACCCGTTCGTATTTTTCACCATCAGCGGCATCTAAGTTGCCGGTTATTGCTTTAAATACTGAGCCAAGCATATTCACAAGGCCTCTTTTAATTCTATCAGGGTGAGGAATTATTTCTTTAATCTTATTTTCTACTCTTACTTGTGTCATTGTTAATATTTTTAAGTAATTCGCAGCGTCAGCTGAATATTCTGAATGTGTTGCTAATAAGGTCGTTACGTTGTCTGATTTCAAATGCAATTTGTTTATTTCTAAGATTATCGGGTTAAGGTCATAATAATGAATTAAAGTGAAACGATAATCGCGAATCTTAGCATTTCCTATTTTTATCGGCAACAATCCAGGATTGTCATCTAATTTTCTGAGAATAACTTTATCTTCGATCCCAATTACAGCTGGGAGAAACACGACGACACAGCTGAAATATAATACACGATAATGTAACTAAGGTAAAAGATAAATGTAACTTGAAGTTATACACATGTTGTGATAAAAAAAATGCATATGTTAATTAGTCGAAACTGTATGTATTCCTGAGAGGTCTTTTTACATTATCCATGTGAACTTTACCTTGAACATTAGAAGTTACAGTCTTACGTTCTTTATTAACTGATATGACTTCCACGGGTTTTGAGAATTTCTCGGCAAGTTTTTGGCGAGTATGCTTTTTTATGTATACTTCTTGACTTGGCTCAATTAAATCAGGGGCGTCACGGTTTGCATTTATTTTGTTTATTAATTTCTCTTTATTTTGAATCAGTTTTTCGTTAATTTTTGAGTAAAGCAATTTTGATCGTTCTTTATGGTCAGTAATATAATCCGTGAGCAGCAGTTGCTCCAAATTTATGTCAAATGGATCATCTGAGGTAATGTGACCATTTATGATATCGATCGGTTTTAATTTTGTCGCTGAGTGTATTGAATGGTTGTAAGCTAAAATTGCGTAAATCATTTTTTGCGATATTGTTGACTTACTAAAACCTTGAGCATTTAATAATTTTATGTGTTCTGCGATGGTGGAATGAAAACGTTCCACGACGCCGTTCGATTGAGGATGATCGGGTGAAATAAAGTGGATTTTAATTTTATGTAATTGTAGTAATTCGGTAACTACTGAATTTTTAAATTCCGTCCCGTTGTCTAAGATTATTTGTTTTGGCACACCATGGTGAGAGAAAAAGGATAGCAGGTTATCTGCTATTTCTGTTGCTGCTAAAGATTTTAAAATATAGGCTTGGGCATATTTTGAAAAGCTATCGACCACTGTGAGAAATTTTGTTTTTTCAAGGGTATAGGTATCGATGTGAATAATTTCGAAAGGCTTTCCTGCAGTAGGTGTTATGTTCATTTGGGTTTTAATAGGATTCCTTTCATATTTTGTTCGTATGCAAATTTAACATTGGTTTATAAAAGTTTGAATTGAATTTTTCAAATTGGGCCAGTAATACTTGTTTTTAATTTTTTCTTCCGTTTCTTCTATTCCTCGATGGTTGCTTTTTCCCTCATGATAATTTTTTATAATTTCAGGGATGCTTTCCTTATCTGTGACGTCAATAAGTTTACTAAGACACCTTTTAAATTGAAACGAGGGCCATCTAAAATATTTTCTTACGACTTCACAAAAAGGTTCATACGATTCTTGATTTTCGAAATATAGATAGTACAATTTTCCTGGAACTATACTTTCTTTTACAAAATTCAAGATGTCGGATTCAAAATTATTTGTACTTATTTGAACGTAAAAACGTCGTTTTTTCTCAAATAAAATTTTCATTCTGGTCTTCGCTGGTGAGTGTGCTACTTGTGAAATTATAATTTGATTAGCGCCAAAGTTTACAGGGCTTTCCAGAATTGGGATTCCGACAATAGGATCCTGGTCATTGTTAGAATGAATGGTGTCACCTTCGTCTGGTTCTGGGATTTCTATGGGATTTTCGTCTAGCTGAACTATCATAGAAGCTTGGTCTATGTCTTCGTGCTCTCGAGAAGTTGAGGGCTGGTTGAACTGTTGATTTTCATCTTCAAGTTCTTTGTTGAAATCTTCTATGTATTGTTTAAGACTAAATCCGTCCTGACCTTCCTTAACATGTAATTCGATGCGTGACAATGCATCTGCGTTGGTGTTGGCCTTGCCCTTTTTATATATTATGTTGTAATCGAACTCTTCCAATTTGATTCGCCATCGCATCAGCTTGGAATTGGGATCTTTTAATGAAAATAACCACTGAAGTGGCTTGTGGTCAGTAACGATATTAAATTTACGCCCATACAAGTATGGCCTAAAATATTTTGACGCCCACACCAGACACAAACATTCCTTTTCGATTGTCGAATAGTTTTGCTCTGAATCGTTGAGTGTACGCGAAGCGTACGCCACTGGTTAAGTCCTGACCGATGGGTCCTTGGCTCAGTACTGCACCCAAGGCTACGTTGCTGGCATCCGTTGTCAAGTTGAATGTTTTTGAAAAGTCAGGGTATTGTAGAATTGGGTCGTTAATTAATAAATTTTTGCAAGTATTAAAACAATCTAAAAATTCTTGATCGTGAACTATTTTGGCTCCTTTTTTAAGGCATTTTGTAAGGGGTTTCGTAATCTTTGCAAAATTATTTATAAACCTGCGGTAATACCCTATCAAACCGAGAAAACCTTTTATTTGTTTAGTTGTCGATGGAACAGGATAGTTTTTGATAGCGGAAATTTTATCCGGATTAGGCTTGACTCCCTGTGGGGTAACCACGTGTTCCAGATAGGCTACTTCACGCTGCAAAAATTCGCTCTTGTCAAGTTGAATTTTAAAGTTGGATTCCCTTAGGCGTTGGAACACCTTTTTAAGGTTATCCATGTGTTCCTGCAAGGATGTTGAAAATACGATAATGTCGTCAAGGTATACTAAACATTTCTCGTTTTGAATTCCCCTTAAAATTGAATCCATTATCCGCTGAAAGGTGGCGGGGGCGTTCTTAAGCCCGAATGGCATCCTTAGGTATTCATAGTGGCCATTTTCCGTATTAAAAGCTGTTTTAGGAATATCTTCTTCGCTCATCTCAATTTGGTGGAACCCGGACGCCAAATCGAGGGTAGTGAAGTACTGACACTTACCTAGCTTGTCGAGTAAGTCAGTAATGTTGGGTAGTGGGTATTTATCATTGATGGTTTTTTCGTTGAGTTTTCGGTAGTCCACTACGACCCTCCATTTCTGTATCCCTGATGCGTCCTTTTTCTTTGGAACCACCCAAATAGGGCTGGACCATGGGCTACTAGATGGTCTAATTATTTTTTGGTCTAGCATTTTTTTAATTTGATTTTTGACTTCCTGCTTATGAATAAAAGGATACCTGTAAGATCTGGTATATATCGGAATTTCGTCGGTAGTTTTAATATTGTGCTTTATTTTGCTAGTGAAACTTAAGGGAGTATTTTCTTGGTAGAACACGTCCGAAAATTCTTGGCAAAGATTTAATATTGCTTTTTGTTCTTCGGAATTTAGGTGGTCTACCCGAATTTTTGAGAGATCAAAATTAGTTTTAGGCAATTCGTCGAAATTATTTAACTCAATGTTTTGGCATTCGTTTCTGCTAAATTTTTCGGTATCGATGGGTTGTGAAAAATCTAGAGTTATCGGTTCACATGAATTGTTTAGAATTGTAGTAATCGCGTACCCGTTTTTCGCTACTGTTAAACATTCTGGCATTTCGCAATTTTGAAATTTTTGGTGTGGTATAATAATTTCACCTTTTTTAATGGACGTTTTAACTTTAATTACTTGTTCCGTTCTAGGGGCTACAGTAACACAGTTTAATTCTGTTTGTATGTTATGAAAGTTAAGTTTTATTTTGGCAAAAGGTGTTATTAAAAATCCTGTTTTAAAATCAAGATTAGCCTGAAGTAACTTAAGGTTGTCGAGCCCTATTAAACCGTCAAATACGTTATGAAATTGAAAAAGGTAAAATTTTAGGTTTTGTCTAGTCGGTAAATTAAAAATTGTCGATGCTGGTAATAATGCACTATGTCGAAGTGCCGATTTTTGAAATACGGTACTAACTATAAAAGGGTCTTCAAAAATAGAATTTGGGTAATATTTTTTTGCCAAAGTTGGATTTATAAATGATTTTGTTGCACCAGTGTCAATTAAAAGCTTAAGATTATGCTCTGGAATAATTATGTAAGGTAACTCACTGGTGTTCGACGTGTTTAAAGAAATTATTAAGTCTGATCGTTGATCTGAGTGACTTCGTGAAAATTTTTATTTCCGTTGCATTCGCCTGATTCATCATTTTCTGGATTTTGAAGAGTACTGATTTTGGTTAAAAGGCAAATCAGTAGTCGATGGTTGGTAAAAATTTTCAGGACTATTTTCATGATTGCTTTCAAAATCTAAATTATAATAATCATTGCTTTCGTTATTGGCGTAAGAAATACAATATTCGTTTGATTCTTCAGGATTTTGGTACGATTCTGTATTGTAAAGTTCTTGTGTAGAAACTTTTGGGCGATTTGGTACATTCGACTGAAACCTGGAAAAATTAGGTGATGAATGACTGGGTTTAAAATTGGAATAAGATATACTCATAGGTTCAGGTGGTGGTAAGGGTTTGTTTTGATTTGGCCTGAACACGTTGGAGTGATTGTTGGGTCTACTAAAAATTCTTAAGTTTGTTGAAAATCTTTGAGGGAAATTATTAAAGTTTGGTCGAATTACCGACTGTGACTGAAAATTGTTGGGCCTAGGTGTAAAGAAGTTGTTAGGCCTTTGGAAATTATTATTAGAAAAATTCGGTCTCATAGGAGAATTTTGTGTAAACTGAAAATTTTTAAAATTGGGTTGAGGTGGCATTTTAAAGATGTTTGAAGGTTGATTTAGCGATGTTTTTGTTAAATTTTGAAAATAATGTATATTATTTTCTTGTGTCACAAATTGCAAGGCTTCGGCTAAATTACTCGGACGCATACAACGTATTGTTGTCCCTAGAGGTTCTTTTAATCCTGAAAGAAACGTTTTTAGAGCAAGATCATTATACAAGGCCTTTTTCAAAGTTCTCGCTGAATCAATCGTTTCATGACTGTCTATATATGAACAAAGCAAATTTAAGATATAAAGAACTCTATCATAAAATTGGCTAGGTTGTTCGTGTACATTTTGTTTTAGCATAACAAGATCCCTATTGAGACAACTTTCGTCTCTTTGGTCAGCAAAATTTCGCTTTAAATTTTCTTTTAATTCGTCCCATGTAGAAACGTTTTGAATGTTCATCACAATTTTTGCATTTCCCGTTAGTTTTCCTATCAGACTATTTAGTAAGAAAATATTATTAAAATCAGTAGGGTTCCTAGCATTATAAAAATGGTCAATTAAGGTTTGGCAAGTTGATAAATATCGATTAAGATCATTGGGATTTCCATCGAATTCAGGGACGCACTTTAAATATTCCGATTTAAATTCGGGCATTTCGTTTTCTATAATAGTGCTTAAATCAACTCTATAACTATCTGTATTACTAATACTAGGAGTTTCGTTAAGAGGAACGTTATTTAAAATAGTAAAGATTTGATTTGATAACTTATTAATTTCCATTTCACTTTCAACTAATGGAATTTGTATGTTGCTTTCTAAAAAGTTTTCACTATTTAAATTGGAATTTCCTTCAGAGTCAGTTGAAGGAGGATTTATTGTTAATTTTCCCAAATTGTTTAAAATTTCATTTATATCGGACATGAAAATTTTCAAATTACACTTACGCTACTAGAAGAATTTTGGCCATATCTCTCTATAAGGCTTTAGCTTCCTGGAAGGCGATTTGGTCCTACCCAAAATGCTATGGTCCTTGCGAAACTACCCGATGTGGTGGCAATTCCCAAGTAGTCCTCAGAAAAGTATTCAGCAATTAAACACCTCCGCAGACACTTTACACAGTTCTTTCGAAAGTTCAGAGTCTTAATGAAGTTTCCGATATTCGTTCGAAAAGTCTTCGTTGCCCGAACAAACGATTGACCGATTGTTACGTGTCGCCACAAAAAGTATCACCGATTTGACTAACTTTTTTGACGATCCTACCGACTGCGCCAGTTAACTTATTTGATATGGCAAAACTCTTTTTTAAAAAATATTTATTCGATAAAAATTACAAAGTACTTGATACTACTACATGTCAAAGAATATTAATACATATGTTTCTAGAAATTACAATATATAAACTTGTACTGCTAACTCAGCAAACTACGCGTCAGCGGTTTCCATAAGAGAAGGCGATATAACTCGTGCAATAATTCATTGTTTATATTTTGTATATTTATGAGCTTCTAGTTATTTTCAGGTAAAATAACTTATTAAAATATTCATATAATACTAAAGCTTTTTGTTTTATTTACAAATTGACTTTAGAACTAGCCCTATGGTAAATTTTAGTGCCTAAGAGCACATCTCTTTTTGTTCAGAAAATCGACCAAGATCGACTCTGAAACAGTTTGTTGTAAACTGATTAAATCAGGTTTCGAACATTACCTGATAAAGGTAAATATTCCAAAACTCTGTCATGTACAATGATACAATATGCTCGAGTATCATCAGAGAAATTTTCTGAACTTTGGAACTCTAGTTTCACATCGATAGTGCTACTTTTAAGAGCTTCGTTTTGTTTGGAGCAATCAATAACAAATAGAGCTCTATTTACAAAAGCAGTAAAATCCAATAATGGTTCGCTAAGAGTTTTTCCCAAATAAGATTTTTGAAATTCGGTATACATTCTATACAGTTCTGCAAACTGTTTATTTCCAAAATTCAGATTGAGCGCTTCATATGGATAAACCTCGGAATTTAAATATAATCTAACATCAGTAATATTTAAATTATCAAAATACGTAATATCGGATTTAGGGTTGTCTTTTCGATTTTTCTGGAAAAATACAATAACATATCGAGCTCTCTCAGACATGGATTTCACAGTCCAAATATCTCTCTTTGTATTTCTTAGCGCAGGTAGTTCATGGATTTCCCATCCTCTGAATCCCATAAATATTGGTTTATCTTTAGAGATTTCTTCAAACAGTTTTAGCTTTAATAAATCGTTGGGGTATATGTGCTTAACTCTTAGTTGGATATTTGAAATTGATATGGTAGCTTTCTTATCACCTGTAGTGTTGGCATAGCAGTTATCATCATTCCTAGCTCGAACTAGTTTAATTTTCTGTTTACCCATAATAGCATTTGTATAATCAGAAAATATACCCAAGAAAAAGCTCAACGGTATGAGTAAGTTTAATTCTCCAGATGCTTGAACAAAGGGTTTTATCACCCCGCCAGGCCAACACCATCCTGAGATATCCAACGCCTTACTCTCCTGCTCGTTAAGACATAAAATGCTTTTAACAGTACTAGTAACACCAGGATCACGTACTTTTTCAATTTCTTTACCATTTAATTCATAGGTTATGGATTCGAATAAGAAAGCACCTGCATTATTTGTGAGAGAGCAGGAACCGGTCTTTCCTGCTGTAGTTTCTTCAGTAATCTTTGCTTCTATATAAATCTCAGCTTGGCTAATATCCATAAAAATATCTTGTTGGTTGATAACTATTTCTATCTCATCGCTGTTGTTAAATGATTTTGTGAATGGATGATATGTGTGCCATTCTTCTCGAGAGATAGACTCATCTACGTTGACCGGGTGAAATATTTGTAGTTTTCCTGATACGATATCCATAATTGCTTGCGATTGGATGTAGCTGCACTAAACTTTTCCAGGTAAGTGACTGCTCTGCCGGTTGTCTACTGACTGAGGCTATGGTAGAAGTGTTGGTATTTAAATAGTTTCCTCTTTGGTTAAAAACTAGCCCCATATTTTTTAAGTTCTAATCTAACAACGATTTCTTCACCTCTGAAATTAACAGGTCTTGACTCCTGATCTAATATGTTTATAGTAATATTATCGATACTAGATCTGTTTACAGGCAGGTAAATCAGGTTTCTTGGTTCAATAATTATACTGTACCCAGGATCTAC
This sequence comes from Pissodes strobi, assembly GCA_016904865.1. Lineage (NCBI taxonomy): Eukaryota > Metazoa > Arthropoda > Insecta > Coleoptera > Curculionidae > Pissodes > Pissodes strobi. The sequence goes on from JAEQML010052811.1 coordinate 17,378, forward strand.
AGTCGGTGTAAACTCGTACAATGTATGCGATGGATTGCTGGTATAATAAGAACCGGATATAATATTACACTCTATTCTTATGGTAACTACTTGTACTATCTCTACTGGGAGATCTGATTCGTGACGTGTATTAGCCTTCAACAGCTTTTTAGAAAATCCTAATAATCTCCCGATGCTATCTTCGGGTTGGAAATCCACGTTATAAACACACTTCAGCTCACACCTTAATGTATTATTATTCGGTTTTAAAGAGATGAGAGTTTTCCCCTTTTGATCTTTAGCCAAAGCCGACAGTAGCCAAGATTCAATATCTGAAACTTCGTAAGATCCTGTTGGAATTTCCAATACTTGTTTCTGTTCGTTAATGAAATAGTAAAACTTGTTTCGTCCTGGCTCTATGTTTGGGATTGAGTTCCAAGTGCTGAGTGATATCAACGCCACAGAATATGTATATCTGCTATCTAGCTCGATTGGAGGATTAATATCAACGCTCAAACAACTGGATCGACCTTTCAGCGTGAATGTCTGCGACATGACTAGATGAATATCAAACAAACATGTGTTTTATACTGATTTATTGAAAAGGAATGATAATACAAGATGACCACAATTATATGTGTTATATGTTTGATACTGATCATGATTAAAATATATTTTACATTTTTTAAAATAAGTAACAACTTCTTTAGGAGGATTTAAATTTCCAAAACTATCAAAGTATACTACTTTATTATTAATCTTCTTGTAAGCTACCCAGTGTGTGCCGAAACCTTTGTCCGAATCAAGATTAATTACACCACATTCGTTCTTCTTTGGAATTTTCGGTAAAGTGTCTCGCATAAATACTCCTCGGAAATTAGCCAAGTTCAATAGTTTCGCATATCGCTCAATATCTATATTAGTCAATGGGCGTCTAGGTAGCTTTACTGGAAGTTTTTTGACATCTTCTTGAGAAACAAACCATAACCCGTTTTGTGTTTTGCAAGATATAAACCATTACCTTTCTTGCCTAAAGCAATGGCTTCCATTGTTTGATTATGTCTTTGAGATTCCTTTAGTTTATCTGTGGCTGATCTGGCATCATTTACAGCTTTCGCAACACCTGCAGCACCACCAGTCAAGGCACCGAAAAAGCACTCAATGCTGCGAAAATTGGTATGAGTGGAACAATTCCCCCGATTTTAGGTACTCGAATAACTCTTGGTAGTTTGACTTTTCTTCGTCCTCCAGCTTGTTTAATAGACATTCGTGCGGCTTTAAGCGCTAATTTTATATTATCTTTAGGCGAACCGTTTCCATAATGTTTTACATGTTTCTTCACTTTACTTAAAACACATGATTTTAATGGCTTTTCACATCCCATACCCATCTTACGCTTGGCTTTCATTGCAGAGGTAACGAACCAGGCTGCGCTCTTCTCACCGAAAGTTGAATCTTTGGCTTAACTCGTTCCCAAGCTCTGTTCTCCAAGACCTTATCTGCTTGATGACGTTTATTCAGATCCTCGCTTCTAGAATATTCAATGTCGTAGTCTTTGCAGTAACTATCCAACTTATTTATAGGAAGATCGCCTCGCGCTAATCTCTTTTCAAGTTTCGTACCTGGACCACAATACGAATATCCTGGGAGATGTAGCTCGAAAGGAAGTTTGTTGATTGTCCTATTTAAGAGACCTTTCATTACTACTAAAGACACGGCAGGGTGTACACTGTTTATATAAAATGCGAAAAGAAAAACAGAAACTTAATATTAATATAGCCAATTTTGATGTAAAGAAAATTAGTAATCGAAAACGACATAGTCAACTCTTGCCAGGTACGATACGTGCAATCATTTGCGGTCCGAGTAATTGCGGAAAAACGAACGTTATGCTAAGTCTCTTAACTGATGTAAATGGGCTAAGATTTCAAAACGTATATGTATATTCAAAGTCCTTATATCAAGATAAGTATAAATTCCTCGAACAAGTTTTGAAGCAAGTACAGGGTGTTAAGTTTTATGGGTATAGTGATAATGATACTGTAATAGACCCCGAAAATAGCAAACCTGAGTCTGTATTCATATTCGATGATGTGGCTTGTGAGAAGCAGGATAAGATAAGGAATTACTTTTGTATGGGGAGACATAATGCAATTGATTCATTCTATTTATGTCAAACATATTCGAAAATACCTAAGCAGCTAGTTCGAGATAATGCAAACATGTTGGTATTATTTAAACAAGATGATATGAATCTCAAACATTTGTATGATGATCACGTAAACACCGATATGTCAATGAATATTTTTAAAAATATTTGTTCAGAGACTTGGAAGGATAAATATGGATTTCTAGTAATAGTTAAAGATGATGATATTCGTAAAGGTAGATATAGAAACAAGTTCGATACCTATATAATACCTTAAGCTAATGATGATTCTCAGTGTAAGTCGCGATCTGATTGAGAGCACATCTCCGATCTGTGTAATACTTGGTTATCTACTATAACAGCCTATACAGGCCTATATACAACTTATACAGCTTAAACTGGGCTGTCTGACCTGTCTGTCTGACCTGTCCAACCTGTCTGTCCTGTCTGTCTGACCTGTCTGTCCTGTCTGTCTGTCCTGTCTATCCAGTCTGTCTAACCTGTCTGTCCTGGTTAACCTATCCTGTCTGGCTATTCAGCCATGCCACCTGTCTTAAGCAAATTCGATAGAGATGTTAAGAAGAGGATTAATGCTACTGCCAGATCTATTAGAAAAAAGTATTTATCATTAAAGTTGGAGCGTTCTGAAGAAGATGAATCTCTCAACAAGATTTTGAATCCTATAAAAGAACCTTTGAATAGGCTTGTGGAGAATGCCGAGAAAAAACTTAAGAGACGTGAAGTAACTAAAATACCAAAAACCCAGATAAAGGAAACATATGAATTTCCAAAACCTTATCAGCTTGAATCAACTCGAACCAGTACTCCGAAATATTTACCACTCGAATTAGTATCCGGTACATCAAAGGATTATATAAAAGATGAGGAGGAGGATGAAGATGATGTTTTTAATAAACCTATTCATGAGCTAAAAGATGATATTCAAAAATCTATCATTGAAAGAAGCGATGCATATAAAGAATTTTTAGAGCAATATCCAGAAATATCAAGAGAGTTTGTTGATAAATATTTCAAAGATTCTGATCAGATCGATCATGCATATGGTCTACAACACGATCAAACATGATGGTTGGTCGATGGGTTCACAAAAAGTAGATTTCATGCCTAATGGTGATATTAAGGTTGGTGCTGTTGAATATCCGGGGACACGTGGATTATATGAATTATTATTTTTAAAAAATCCTAAATATAATACAAAAACAGATGTTCTACAATTTAAAGATATTTTAAATCGAACAAACGTTCACAGGAGGAATTATAGTCCAAGCGGACAAATAAAAGGAACTAATTCAGCAAAATATCAAAACATTTAAGGCCATTGATTAAACTACCGACTTCTGCAGCATCGGAAGCTGCTAAAACTAGAAGCGGCTCATTCAGTAATAAATCTCCTTCAGGAACTAAAATTCCTGCAAAGACTAAAACTAGATCAAATACTAAATCTAGCGGTGCTGCTTTAATGGAATATAATGAGAAACCAAAACAGTATGTTTACTATGACGATGTGAATGAGTTCGTTGATCGCCTTGCAAAGCTCGATGCGTCACACCAAGCAGGAAACGGTAATCATTTGAACGAGATCATGAGTATTTTAGAAGAACTTGTAGAGTTGGATGTGTTGGAGCGTATTAAATAAGATGTTAGATGTATAATTCCTCATTATAGTTTTAGCCATGAACAAGTTTGGTCATTCTCTGTCTTCTACTCGTAAACAAACACAAGTTGTTCGTTCTCAGTCTATTTATCCTTCACTAGTGACGGTGATTATAATATTGAAAATCGTAGGTTATGTAATATTAAAGCACCTACAGATGGAAATGATGCATCAACTAAAAATTATGTTGATACTACTGCCAATCAGTTTCGTGATATTATTAGAAGCTTAAACGAGACTATTCATACTCTTAGTGGGGGGATTAATAATATTGACGATAAATTTGAAAGCGACGCAGAAAAAATCAAAGATCGAATAGACAAAGTAGAAATCAGCATAAAGAATATTAGCGAGGGAATTTTGGTTATAGAGAAAACATTTGAAGCCACCAAGAAAGATATTATTCAGGTGTTGAAGCATGACTTTAATCAACTAGAAATTCGAGTAAAGGATTTCCTTAATATCTTAGTAACTAATGCATTGAAACCTATTTCCATTGATTTGGACAAACTCAAAATAGAAAATACTCGAATTTTAAAAGCAAAATTGGATTATACACATTTAGAAAAAACCATGGTGAAAGATATAGCAGCTACTGTTATAGCTGATGCACTAAAACCCATTACTACTGATTTGGATAAACTTAAAGGATATTATGCGATTGATGGATCTATGGCTCAGCCACTAAATATAAAGTACAATTTAGTATAAAAAACATTAATGTAGACATTTATATTCAGTTCAAGAATGTCTACAGTCACAGATGCTAGAGAGCAAGTAGTAAAAGAACTTCATCGTCCTGCTCGAAAAAAATTTATTCGAAGGTTTATTCAATATGGTTTGGATGATACCTTCGCCACAGATCTGGCCCAACTCGATCAGTATTCTCGTGAAAATAATGGGTATAAGTATATACTTGTCGTAATTGATTGTTTTTCGAAATATCTCTGGACCCGAGCCATAAAATCTAAATCTGCTCAAGATGTTTCAAAGGCGATGACTCATATTTTGAAAACATCGAAGAGGATACCAAAAAAACTTGTTTCTGATAATGGTAAAGAATACTATAATGCCCCATTTCAAAATCTTATGAAAAAATATGGAATTCGCCACTATAGTACATTTAGTGTTTTAAAAGCATCTATTGCAGAGCGTGTAATTCGAACTATAAAGGAGAAACTGTTTAGATTATTCACATTAAATGGCAACCACAAGTGGATAAACTTGTTGGAACAAGATTCAGATGCGGCCGAAAGATGTTAATAAATCGAATGAGAAAAAGCTATTAGATTTTATTTTTGGACATATTAAAGTTGTTGGAAAACAAAAATTCAAAGTAGGTGATGTTGTTCGAATAAGTAAATATAAACATATTTTTCAAAAAGGATATACTCCAAATTGGACTACCGAGTTGTTTAAAATATCTCAAATAAAAATCACAAGCCCTACAACTTATATATTAGAAGATTTTCGAGGACAGCCCATAAGTGGCTGTTTTTATGAAGAAGAACTACAAAAAACTAAGCAGCCCTATGTTTTCTTAATAGAACAGATTTTGAAAAAGAAAGGAAATAAAATATTTGTGAAGTGGCTTGGCTTCGATAAATCTTATAATAGTTGGGTTGATGGGTCCAAAGATGTTGTATAATAAATTATATATATAAATATTAATATTCTAGCGTTTTCCTCCCAGTCTTAAAAATGTCTTTATTCTGTAAGGAGTGCGAGGAAAATGTTTTCTCTCATTCGCATAGACTTAGTCATAAACATAAAAATAAATGTTGTGTTGAGCTAGAAGCAGGCGTAGAAACAGTTAAAACTGCATTCAAAAATCGAATGATTAGTTATAGGCTTTCTACCAAGTTACATCCTATAGATGTGATGTTATATTTAGAGGAACTTAAACCAAAAATTATTCGTTTGATTGAAAAGGGCCTTTCAGATCATTTAAATCTTAAAGTAAATATGGAATTATTTGGATTATATCTATTAGCTTCTCAAAAAACGTTGGATATAAAATCTTTTAACTCGCGTTATATATCTATTTCCAAAAATACAGATCTCGAGGAAGTATTTACCGATTTCAAACAAATTTTGTCCTGCAAAGCGAGTGAATTTAAGGAAAGAGATAGCGGTTGGTCTTTAGCCAAACTCTTGTTTCTGGAATTAAATATAAACAAATGTAGCTCATTATAATAAATGTGGTGGGAAATTTCCCTATATAAGCCACCTATTATGAGACAATTTTTAGTTAAGCGCAAACATCTACTTAGAAATCATGTCGGGTTATAGTTCCATACCATCTTCAGATATCGAGAATTTAATGGATGATGGGGAGTCATGCTCGTCTTGTTCATCGCCATGTTGGGAGTGGCAGTTTAATCGCATGGTGGCTAGAACTAATGCAGAAATCAAGAAAGAAACCAAATATTTGGCCGAAACTTGTTATTCCACCAAGAATTTCAAAATTGTTGCAGGAGTTAGTATTGCACGTGGTTTGCTTCCCAGTGTCAGGATAATGAGTAAAGTAGTAAATTTTCCAGAAGAAGAAATATCTATATCTATTACCGATCCTGACTGGTCATTCTTTGTTGTTTGCTGTAAGTCGATCGTTGTGGAGGCTGCTGCTGATAAAGATTATAAATTCCGAGATGACTGTCATGGCGCTGGGACTTTTATTTTGGATGCTTTTACGTCATTAGGCGAAGTAGTGATTAGAATGCAAAGTTCGGAAATTATGGTTACTTTATGTCTTTGTTTAGATGATTTGAAAGATATTTTAAATATTTATGAATTCGTATATTTTAAGTTAAGATTACTTAGGGAATTAGGTTTAAGAACTTTTTATGATAACGTATTAAAATATGTAAAAGTGTCTAGTACAACCGAAGATAATTGTTTGGATATAATCAAACAGTATTGTAATTTAAATATTACCGACCTATTTTATTATATGTTAGAATATATTCATATTAATCCGTATAAAATTGTTGAAGATGTAATAAACTTTGCAGAATGGATATTTAATAAATGTATAACTACGTATTTTGTGTTTTATTTCTTAGTATAGACTAGCTTTTCACGATGGCGAGTTGTTTGCTAGACTTTTTATCTGGTGCTAAAAATATAAAAGATTATAGCGTTGAAGAATTAAAATCACTGCCTATAGATTTTTTCCTAAAATACGTTGATTGTTATTCTCTTTTATGTATTTGGGGAAAACTCCCTGTTAAATATAGACAAAACTTTAATTTGCAAGTTAAATTACCATGTTTCGTTCACTACAATCGACCTGAATGGAGAACTCAAATTGATGGCCCACCGACTTCGCAGGCCGCATGTCCTTTCTGTATAAAAAATATACCAAAGTAATACCGATTCATTATAACTCCAGCCATGGTTTGGTTAAGTTCAAGTTTCGTCATGCTAACTGCGATTGTTAATCATACATTTTTTGTGTATAAACCAAATCAAGCAGTAAATATACACGCACAGTTGGAGTCTGATACCTTTTCTACAAACGGTTCTTGGATTCCTCTGCTGTCTGCACTTATCCATAATACGACACCTGTTTTTATGACGTGGGTTCCTCCGTCTTTGCAAAACGACTATCAGTATAAACTCAGACTCTATTTCCAAAATAGAACATTTTTGGATGCTAAAGAATGGACTACTATTGGTTTAGGAAAGAAGTTTCAAGCTACTCAACACCTAGAAATTAATTGCAAGAATGAGACCATTACGACTGCGTCAACCCCCGAGAATCCTAATGGATATTCCTATTTTTTAAATATGTGTGTAATTACTCCTGTTGTAGCCTGTGGTATATTATTAGCGAAATTTGTATATAATATCGGAAAAAGCCGATGTACTGTATGGTTTAATAAATAATTCAATATATATTTATCGTTGATTTATTTTCTGCTATTTCCAGCTGATATTTAAAATGGCAACATCGCTTATAAGATGTTGACTGTATTTCGATATACTAATGGATTATTATATTTTATTTTATAACGAAAGGAAATAAGAAACACTTTTTCTGTTGTTTGGTTTATTATTATTGTTAATCACATGTCATTTAAAACACAGAATCTAAAATTATATAATAGTTTAACATTGTTTAAGGCGCAATGCCAAATACCGCTATCTTTGTGAAAACAGCATTCTGGTGTAGACAGCTTTGGTTCGCTCTTCATAGGGACGTTGAATATTTGTTTCGCATCAATAAATTTCTTTATAACACCCGTCTTTACATCGCTTTTGATTATAATTTTTGGATTGTCATATATTTTTAGTATATCCAGTAAAACTTTTTGTAGATCGTTTAAGTCAATGAAGCCAGACTCCCAAAGTAATCCATGGTGGTTATTTTCTAAATATGTAACTACTTTCAGATCTTCTTCTCTCAATAGCTGCTTGCAATAAGGCGGCTTGAATAGTAAAGTACAAATTCGTTCTCCATCATAAATAGCAAGCTCTTTAGGAATAAATCCACCTGAGCATGGGAAACCTTGTATATCGATAGAAACTATTTTCTGTTCAGACATTTTTCACAGTACGTTACTAGGCTAAGTATTATACAATACTAAAAACGTTTATGATTGCTTTGATGTTAAATAATTATCCAAAAACTATTATTCAAATCATCAGCACAAAAATATGCTAATTCTCATTGATATCGACTTGTATAGACAGGAATGGTTGTGGCTGATATCATTTATTTATAGACTGTTATATCCTGTCGGCCCGTCAGCCTGGCGCCTTGCATTATTTAAAATATATTATGATTGGTTTGCATTATTTAAAAAATATTAGTTCAAGTCGGTTATTAGATTTTTGTTTTCGTTAGAAAAAAGAGTTTTTGATATATTAAACATAGGCCCAAGTGACCTAACCTATAGCTATGACATCACGGCTTAGAATTTAATGGCACCCCCCCGCTAGCACCGGTCTTCGCGGGAACCGCGTTACAGCTCATGCGTGGCCTGTCATTTGTCAGCTGTCATTTGTCAGATGTCACTTGTAATTCATCGCATGTCGCGCTTTAAAAACAGGTGGTGCCCACGTGAGCGATTTGCCCACGTGAGCGATTTTTACCACTGCGCAAGTCATCAACAGTCATCTGTCAGCTGTCAAATGTCATCTGTCATCTGTCGTTTGTCATCTGTCAACTATCTGATGCCACGCCTTTAAAAATGGCGTAGCCCACGTGAGCGATTTTTGCTACTGCGCACCTCCACCGCGGCGGTGGATGGTGAACATAGAAACTATATCTACTGGTATTTCATTTGAAAAAATATAAGTTTACCTTATTTCTCAAAAATATTTTTGATAATTTTGTTAAATTAAAATTTTAAGCTCACATTTTAAAAATATATATGGACTATTATATATTTTTGAAAAGCCCAGAAAAAAGTCAGTTAAAATTTGAAAAAATATACAGGGTATTCCATTTGAAAAAATATAAGTTTAATTTATTTCTCAAAAACGGTCATATCTAGAAAAAAACGTACGCAACTGGATTCTACGCAAAAAAACTCTATGGCAGTCCGTTTTCACCTTGCCGATATTATACAAGGTAACAGAGATACGAGGGGTGCCCGAAAATAACAAATTTTCAATTTTGCCCTGTATCTCAAAAACCAAGGGGGCTATCACACTTCTATTTACGGCATCTTCCGTTTCACGAAAAAATAGCAAACTATTGCGAAAACCGCGAATAACCGAGATACCCGGCAATTACAACGAAATCTGGACACCCTGTACATTATTTGAAAGAAATTAAGTATTTCTTCTGCCTTCTTTATCAAATATTATACAATCAGTTGCCTAAAAAATACAAATGAATCAATTGTACAAACTGATACGTAGACATGAGTATTTAACTTGGGGCGCAAAAAAATGCTTCCCTGAACAACAAAAACGTTCTTACATCGGTAACCCAGTGACTAAAATCGTGTTTTTGGTGAAGGTATAAAAAAAACATTCGATGTTGGAAAAACATATTTTTTCCAATGTTAGAAAAACATAACATTATTTTTCTAACGTCATAAAACGGGTTATTAAGCTTATTTTTCGCTATGAATCTTACGTTAGAACTAACATCCAAGCTAACGTTATGTTCTCCAAATATACATTATTTTAACATTATTAAAATATTTTTGTGTTTAGTGGGTGGTAAGCACCTATACATTTCCCAAAATGCATACCCATATCATTGTTTCAAATTGATATATTGCATGATATAATGATATACTGAACTTGCTTTATTGATTAAGTGGTTAAGTTTGTGTGGACTATCTGTATACAAATATGATTTTTTTTCTTTACAGAAGGCACTCAACTTAGTAAGATTGGTACCGTCCAAGATACAGAAATATCTATTAGCAAATGGTTGAGAAGGGCAAATGATCGTAGCAAGGCAGGTGGCAAAAAATAATGTGTACATATACATTATATGTCTGTATCATAATGTTAATATAGCACAAGTGAACACTAAATTATTTAACTATTCTTTTTGATTCCTGTAGTGAAGACACGTTTTTATTCATTTAAACTTAATATGAAAAAGCTATAAATATGTATGCTTGCAAAAATATTTAGTTGCGAATTTACACCTAACCCTATAAGAATGTTGTTAACATTTATAATTATTGTATGTACAATGCACGTACAGTGTCCGGTTTTACGTCCATATAAGTACGTACATTCGATGCCCCTACAGTACGTACAATGTACGTCCAAAGAGTGGAAAACGGACGTACATCGTACGTCTTCTGCTGTACGTACATTGTACCTACCTTACGTCCCTTCTGTACGTACATTGGACGTACAATGTACGTATGTTATACAACTAGTCAACCCACAATTTCCTTAAAATTGAGTTATACCACTACACCTACTTATAAAGACATACTTTACAGTATGCTGAAATGATTCAAACCTCAGCTGGTCTGTGATGCAATCTATTGACAGTTATGTTAACCCACAAACGCCGATAGACGAATTTTCCGTTTGGCAATAATGAGTTAACCCACAATAGCTGATTTCTTATTATGCAATATTGAGTTATCCCTCATCTTTGTGCCGGTGAATATCCTAAAGTCATCTTTTAGCATATAATTAATTAATACAAAGTAAAAATAGGTGCGACTGTTTACGCCTAAACGTGTTTGAAAGTATAGAGGTAAGTTTTTTTTACATTTTATATAGAAAAAAAAAACATAAAAAAGATTTTCTAACCTCTTTTCTTTTTTTTATGTTTTATTTTCATTTTTGTAATGCGATTTTTCTAAACTGTGTTAAAAATAAAAGTAATTATGTATTTTGTATATGTTTTTTGTAGACCAAATATATATTTTCTCTTTTAAGTAATTTATTTTCTTGATTTTGTGGGTTAACTCATTATTGATAATTTCAGAATGAATCCAACAAGTCGTGGAAAGCGGTTGGTCGAGATGACAACAAAAGTAGCACAGGCGCAGCAGACTTTAGATGACAATGAGTCTGAAGTCTGAGCCCTTTCAGTCTTCCGGTGGTGAATACCGTTTATCAGATATGGAAGAAAATACTAAAGACGAACAACTTGATTGCAAAATACTAAGCTGAAGTTGAAAAGAAGAAATATCAAATTGAACTCCATGAAAAATTTTGTTCAACATCTCCAAGCAAATAGAAAATGCACGGATAATATTAAAGATATTCTTTTAAACAATTTTGAAGGTTTTCAGCTAAATCTTTTTGAAAGTGAAATGGTGGATTCCAAAAGAAATAAAACTCAGAGAAGATATACAGAAGAAATTAAAACATTTGCTATTTAACTAAATTTTTATTCGCCTCGAGCTTATGAATTTGTGCACCGTAAATTACATTTGCCTCATAGTGCCACTTTAAGAAAATACATAGTGCTATCGTTTATGACAAAAAAAGTGATAAACATTATGGGTATGTTGACTTGGGTGGTATATGTCATGTTACTAGTAGCTACTGAAGCTATAGTGTTCCAAGTTGTTTCTTTACAAACAAATTTAAATGTCTCATAGCTAATTTTTTTGTAAACAAAATAACAGCTTCAATTCAAAAAGAGCTAACATTATTGGCAGTTCAGAAATTACAGGAAATTCGTAGAGTAAGTGAGGGTAATTTGGAATACTGTTGGTAATTTGGAATACCTGCTTATTGAAGCTATGCGTGGCGCCATCTCCTTAAATATGGTATTAACTACTAACTTAGCCTGTATTTAGTGGACAACTGATTTTGTAGTTATTTTGAATTATGGTAGAGGGCAACCACATGTGAAAAATTAATTGTGGAGGGACTAACTTTTTTAGTCGAAATTAAATCGGCAATCATCGCCTCGACTTTTAAACCAAAGTGACGTGATATCCGCTGATGAAGCAGAATCATCAGTAAACGATGGTGACCTAAGATCATGTGATGAAGCAGAACACGAAGGAGAACAATCTACAGAATAGAGGGTGCTGGCAGCGGGTACCTCTTCAAAAAATGTTTCAACAGATTTAGAAATACAACAGTTAGTATGTGGCTCTAGCTTGTTTGTAACGTCTTCTGATATTTTACCGGTGCCATTACCAAAGAAGCGAAATTCTAATAGAGGTCGAAAAGCAACAAAATCAATAATTGCCTCTAGTTATCCATACAAAAGAGAACTTGAGGAGGCAGAAAAATACCAAGTAAGGTGGTTAAATTAACTTTGAATAAGACTATTAAGAAAGTCGAAAAAGCAGGAAAATGTGGGAAAGGAAAAGGAAGAAGAAAGCAAAGATCAGAATCTGAAGATAGTGAGTCTAACGCAAGCTTAAATAATTCGAATTCCTCAGAAGAACTCGCTCCGGAATTTGATTTGGATAGAAAGCCAGATCAGTATGTTTTTTCTGCGATGGAAAATTTAGCGAAGATACAAGGGGAGAGCAGTGGGTTCAATCTCTCACATGTGAATCATGGGTGCATTGTCAATGTGCCGGATATGACATCGGAACCTATGTGTGCGATTACTGTAAATAATCTCCCTAATTTTCTCTTTTAATAAATATTTGGTCACTTTCTTAACAATGTTTCATTTACTTTCTTAATAAAAAACATGCGATGCTATTATGGAATATTCCAAATTGGTGGTATTCCAAAATAACTGCATGTTGCGTAGACAAAAATGTTTGACACTTCTTTCTTCATTAGAGAAAAAATCCTTTTAAATTACTTTAAAGATTTCGAAATTTTCGTATGGTATAGTACAGATGTAGATCTAAGACACGTTATTTATTTTACTGAAAACAATCAACATTTAAATTTTTGCAAATTTTTTTGAAACTACTATTCCAAAATGTCCTCCCATTATCAGTGTTCGATTTGTAACTTGTGATGGTTGCATTAGTAATATTAAAACATTCACATTGTTAGATTGCGATTTATCGCCAGAAAGGACTACTCCATTTTTTAAAGATCCATGTAACAACAGTAAGATTTTTGTATGTTAGATCCTTGTCATTTGAAACTTTTAAGAAATGCTTTTGCAGAAATTAATAATTCATCATCAAAAGGTTCAATTTAATTTAAGTATGTAGAAAAATTACATGATTTACAAGAAAAAGAAGATCTTAAATTTGCAAATAAGCTATCTTCATGTCATCTTTAAACAAAAAAAAAATGAATGTGCGGTTAGCTGCACAAACTCCAGTGTTGCTAATGCTATAGAATTTTTATGCCAAAGTGGCCACCCTGATTTTGTTGACAGTGAGGCCACAGTAGAATTTTTAAGGATGTTCGATAGAATTTTGGATGTTATGAATTCACGAGCTGTTTTTGCAAAAGGATATAAATCACCTATGTATTTAAAAAATCGGCCTTATTGGTCAAATATTTTTGAGGAGACAAAAAATTATATTTTTGATTTAAAAGCTGATAGCATTGAAATTGTACGCCATAAGAGAAAAACATTTGCCATAGGATTTCTTATGAACATAATTAGTTTTGAAAATCTGGCACTGGAACTCTTGGATGTCAAAGAAATACCGCTCAAATATGTTCTTACTTATAAATGTTCGCCGGATGATTTGGAATTGTATTTCGCTTGTATTCATCACGTGTGGTTGGAATGATAATCCCAACACACTCCAATTTAAATGGACGTTGAGAAAATTACTTTTTAATAATTGTGTCCAAGCAGAAATTAATGCCAACTGTATCGGCAGTGATTTTGATATAACGCCAATAAGTATTAATCGAGTGAATTAAAATAAACTTCAAAGTGATACTGATCTAACTGATACAGAAGAGGATTTAAATAAATTAATTTCTGTTATAGATAAAATGCTACTAACATCTTTTCAGGAAAACATATTATATTACATAGCAGGATTTATTATGAAAAAATAATTTTCTAAGAATTCTTGTGTTCATTGTAAACTAATGTTGTTAACAGAAATTAATCAAGATCATACATACTGTAAAAAATTAAATAGTTGACAGTTTTACAAAATTCATTAATCAAGGCAAATTATGTCGTCCCAGTAAGGCTGTGCTTGATATTGTCACGAATTGTATTTTTTATCTGTGACGCCACGCCTTACTTAGCGTGTAGGAGAGTAACTCAGATTTAGGAACGCACTACGTCAAGTTGAGAAGGATAATAACGGAGACACATCGATAAAAACAGTAACAAGTTTATTTACAAACAAACTTAACAACGGTTAGACTGTATACTAATAAAGGCGTGTTTAAGATTATAGATGAATTAAGAGTTTACACTATACCCAATTAATATGAAATGCACGTCTTCTCGAGGGAGGCTTAGTTCAAAGTTGGTCTAGCAAGCGACGTCACTATTTTATTAATAAAGTTTATGTGAGCGGGTTGTCTTTTATTTAGGTATTTGTTCTGATATTTATAAGGTAAGTCTTTTAAGTTTATCACAAATTGGTAAGGCACTTTCACTACTTTTTAAAACTCCCCAAAAACTATCCCTTTACTGGAAATTCTGATAATTCACAAATTCGACTCTCTCTTATACTTTTAGTAGCCCCTAAATGCCGTATACCTGTGCATACGTTCATCCAGGTTAGGTAAGGACCTGACAACCCTATACCTGTGCATAGGTGTTCTCAGATATGGGAGCTGTGGGATAGAACAACTAGAAGTGAAACATTTTTCAAGTTCAAGTTCAAACTTACGACAGGGTGATATTTAATTAATGCTTTTAAGTAGTTCACACATTCCCCCTCCCTGATAACGTTGGTCCCCAACATTTTAACTTGACTTATTTGTTTTAAAACAGAGAGAACCGACCTCAATTCGAGAAGACATACTGTATTGCACCTAAATTTATTATAATTTAATATATATTTCGTCAGTTGACTTGTGCTGGCTTAGATCTACTCATTTCCATTTCGTGTAGACGTAAGTTCTTGAGTGGTTTGCCTCGCTCTTTGTGCTAGTTATAGTTACATGTAACAAAAGAAAAATATATTTACAAGTTATATTAACAATGTTATAGTCTTAGCCTATGTTTTCTTATTTGTGACGTTTTTAGTTGTCTTATTAACAAAATCTTAATTTGTTAAACTCGGCTTTTTACTAGAGATGTATGATTTCAAAATGTATTTGCTTCTATGGCCAATAACGTTTTGCGTCTTAGTTTTCATTGTGTTAATAAAGCAACTACGTGACAAACGTATTATTTAAATACGGTTCTGTTTTTTACCTTATTACTAATTATATATGATAAAAACTCTCTCAATCTGATTTCTTTAAGCTTATTGATCTATTATACCTTATATCTAGTGCAAACCTATCCGTTTTGAAAACATTGCTATTCTTTTTATACTGGCTTATAATGCCATATAAAACTAGATTTTTATGTCTATGGACAATAAATTGTCTCTTATATGATATCTCCTCTGTTAAGATGCGTTTATCCCAACAGAGGTGACATTAATTCATTGTCTTTATATCGGTTAGTTTTGGGAATAGTTGGTTAAATGGGGCTTATATATAAAGATAATAAATTTTACCCTTGGTATTAAAAATCAACTTATTGCGGCTCTGTAATAAACTACCTATCCTATATTAACAATATTATGTTATATAAACTTATTTCTTGTTAGAATAAAATTCAAACGCCGGTCCTGTCTATATTCTATTTAACCATTGTTCTTTACTTCTTATTTTTAAATCCATTATTTACAAATTTATTAAACTATATAGCATATAGACTGTCCAGTATATGTATATAATATTTGCTAACAGAATTATAACAGTTTATTGACTCAGTTATATTTCTTGACCTATCCAAAACTTGCTGACATTGGTATATCAAATGACTCAATTTATTTTACTTGCTGACTTAATTCAACGTGCTAGCTTTGTTTAAAGCAATAAAATATCTTTGCAACATATCATATGTCTTTATGAATTTTCTCAAGTTATCGCCTTGCAATGCAATCTCGTGTCACTTTGTAATAATTATATTCAAATTACATTTCTATTATTACAGTAAACATGATGTAAATTAACTTAATAAACGAAAACTATACGTTACGCTTCCGTGGGTCACAGATGGCGACTGCATATGTCATTTTCGCAGATTCCTTGTGTTGCGCACTGCTTGGTTTCCGCAAAGCCTGGTAGATGGCGCTCGTAGTTGTCATTTTCGGTTTTGTAGCACAGACACGTCGTAGTCGTAGTGGGTTCCTTGTCCCTTGAAAGGCGTGGTAATATGGCGTCGACTTGATTTGCTTCTTCGTGTGTTGCGGACTGCTTGGTTTCTGCAAAGCCTGGTAGATGGCGCTCGTAGTTGTCCTTTTCGGTTTCGTAGCAGAGACACGTTGTAGTCGTAGTGGGTTCTTTGTTCCTTGACAGGCGTGGTAATATGGCGTCGATTTGATTTGCTTCTTCGTGTGTTGGGCTAAAGAATACAATCAACGATAAATATCGTGAAATGATTTTTGGCAATATTAGATACTTGGCAAGATTTGATCTAAGGTTTGTTATTACTCAATTATTTTTTAAATTATCTAATTCGTTGTCTACTGCTGCAGGTATTTCGTCCATATATTATAATTCTTATACTTTTTTATCTTCTAGGAATCCGTAGTCGAAGAACGGGGCAACTTCTGAACTTCTACTAGTGATTCTTCGAATGGATAAGTCCTGTATGGGTTCGATTGGTTCATTCCAATGGCTCCTGACTGGTCCCAGACTGGGATCCATGCAGCATATTCTCAAGGTAAGGTTATATATACATTATTTACACTTTCTTACTGCTTTTCAATACACTTCTTGGTATCGCTTGTATATACATTTTCCCATATATTTATTTTATTCTATGTTTTTTATATTTACTTTCCATATCTTAAGTTTTTCTTACTTAAGGTTTACTTTAAATGTATATAGGCACGCTATGTATATATATGCTATGCTATCTATCTATGCTTCATTACGTGACTAGCTTTATGTATACAATATAGGCCATTATATTGTTATTTATATATCCACATATGCTCCCGTTTTAAACACACATTATATAAAAATCTTTTGCCTATAAATTTCTCCATTATTTCACCTTATGTAAAGCACCTTATGTATGCTTTACATAAACATTTCTTGCTTATGTAACATTTCACCTAGGAACTTTGCCCTTGAGCTTCTCTGGTACCAAAATATTTGCTCGACTTATTTGAACGTCAGCGTAGCTACTTCAGTTCCTATATGCTCAACTTTTCCATGCCTAAATTTTTTGCTGTGACGTTATCTTTTAGACCATCCGTCGTTGCAGTTTTATTTCGGCCGGAGAACACTTTATTTTATAATACTTCCTCGTATACACATTTGTTATTTCTGTATATACTCTCAATACACAATTTTAATGGCAACTCACATTTACTTGTGCTTTACTATATATATATCTTCACATTTGCTTCACATATTTATTTTGCATACATAGTTTACTAATTATTACTAGCTAATATTCTAGGTTCATTTTTCTTCATACATCCTATGTTCTATACTATGTTTATTTTTCTATGTAGTTTATTATCTTCCTAAGTGTGTTTATCTATATACTTGTCTTATTTACACTCTGGCTTATATTATGCTATGTTTCACTATATATTTTCCTTATTTATTTTTTAACCTCCTAAGTGCCTTGTATGTATCATTTTCTATGAGCACTTGGGTTTTATATTTACACTATTTACATTTTGAAGCTTCGGGTCTCTCCTAGTTTTTGTGTTTTGTTTTAGTTGCTTATATTTTTCCTATATTCGTCCTCTTCAGTAATTTCGCTTGCTTGCTCCATGGTTTGCTTTAGTTTCTCCTATACAAATCTGTAGTATTGTTCAATATACTTAACTATATTTGTGTTTTCGCTATTGACTTGCATCTTCGCCAAAAATAGCATAACGTAGTTAACTTTTTTCTGTTTGTTCCAGGTATGAACATAGACCCCTAGATGGCGCTTGTGACGTCGACCGCCCGTACTTCGGCGAGCGTCCGTGGATGCAGCACGTGGGCGTACTCTGTCTTTGGTGACGCCGACCGCCCGTAGATGGCAGCACTTGGCCGTACCTCGGCGCGTGATTCAAACCCAATATGTGCTTATTATATGTATATATCTTATGCAATAGCTAAACTGACCTAGCCAGCGTTTATTAAATGTTTAATTGCATAATGATTTACTTGATTTTGATGTTTAATTTAAGTTATTACTGTTGTTGCTTGGCGTCACTATTTTAGATGTGACGTACATGAATTATGAGTGTCACGACGCCGACGCTCAAATTAAATCACTTGGCAAGCCAGGATGGCTTATTTTAAAGTTTCTCTCTAGAAGGAACTGTTTTGTTAATAAAGTTGGGATGTCTTTTATTTAGGTATTTGTTCTGATATTTATAAGGTAAGTCTTTTAAGTTTATCACAAATTGCTAAGGCACTTTCACTACTTTTTAAAACTCCCCAAAAACTATCCCTTTACTGGAAATTCTGATACTTCACAAATTCGACTCTCTCTTATACTTTTAATAGCCCCTAAATGCCGTATACCTGTGCATTACGTTCATCCAGGTTAGGTAAGGACCTGACAACCCTATACCTGTGCATAGGTGTTCTCAGATATGGAGGTTGTGGGATAGAACAACTAGAAGTGGACGTACCTGTGTACTGCCCAGCAACTAAATTGAGCGGATTGAGAGACCCGAAAGCCTGATTAACTTGTCGTTTGCCTGCGTATTTATATGATACAAAATGCTGATGGCTGCATCATTAAGGATTAAAGTCGCTCCCGTCGACCGCTCAAGTTGTTTATAATTAACAGTGAATGTTTATATAACATTTTTCAAGTTTAAGTTCAAACTTACGACAGGGTGATATTTAATTAATGCTTTTAAGTAGTTCACAATATTGTTACATACACTGAACGGGTGTAGGTCCGAAATTATTATGCAATACATGGGAAAAGCAAACTTTAAAAAAAATTATTATACTGGTTATGCAGCATTTTATTGATAAAGATTTGATTCAGATATTTCAGCCTCCTCTTCCTATAACTGACATGCATGAAGATCTTCATGAAGTACGAGTCATTAAATATTATTAAATATTGCTACTTCATATTCAAATATACGCATTCAAACGCATGCAAAGAAGAAACCATCAGGCCATATAAGAAGTTACATAAAACTATTTTATTTTGTCATGTATAATTTAAAATTCGCCAGCTTCTCTAGTATAGTGTATGAGTTAGTATGAGTATAGTTATTTTTTTATAATTGAAGACCACAGGGGAAAAAGGATGAGAGTCCAAAAAATGTAAATTTGAGATAAACACGTCAAATCACGGTAAAACGCCGGTACTTTCTGCCTATCATACTATAAAGAGCAAAACAGATGAGGTTACCGAGTAAAATGCGTTTTGAAATATGCCATACAGGGGAAAAAGGATGAAGGTCCACTCGATTTATGCAAAACGGATGAGAGTCCAAAAATCTCCCACCCTAGGCTTGTGTGCTAGACCTTCAGCCATTACAGGCATCATGAAGTAGCAGCGAAGCAGTTTGCTTTTCTTTTAAGCCTGAGTAGGTTGCGTGCTAATATTTCTTGTGATTTCATTTGCCACACGTGTGTTTCCACATAGTTTTTAAGATGGCTGAATGTGATGTGCTACCCGTAACTAAAAAAAGGCCAAAATTAGGACGTGTTTTTGATTCCTCGAAAAAACTAAGATTGCAAACACATGAAACTGGTAGCAGTTGTCATTGTTCAAGGTTAAAATGTTTCGAAGTTATTGCTGTTCAAGACCGTTTAGCGATTATTAAAAACTTTAATGAATTTAAATCGCATAATGAGCAGAGCTTATATTTAGCAGGTCTCATTTCGTACGAACCAGTTAGAAGACGTCGCCAAAGAAAAGCTAACGATGAAGATGTAGTCTATCATTCCTTCTCCTATAAATATAAGGTAACTCATATTATTTTACTTTGTCGTTACTTGTTTTGCAGTAGTTATTTTGTTTTAAGGTTCGAGTGATGCGTGATAATGGTACCCAAGAAATTCCTATTTGCTACAAGGCAATGCTGTCATTACATGGAATATCAGCAAAGCGCCTTCAAAATATTCAGCAAAAGCTTGTTAAAGATGGACATGTTGGTGAAGATTGTCGGGGTCGACATTCCAATCGGCCAAATAAGCTTGACCAAGAAACAACTAATGCCGTGTACGGTCATATTCGATCATTTAAAGGTAGGCAGTCACACTATAGCCTTCATAAGTCTAAAAAAATCTACCTGCCAGAGGAGTTGAACGTTAAAAAAATGTTCCAGATGTTTAAGGAATTATATCCGACGAGATCAATTTCGTATGAATCATATCGTTCTATATTTGTAAACAAATTCAACATTAGTTTCGGTTACCCGCGTAGTGACACATGCAGCAGTTGCGATGAATATAAGGCAAAAAAAGCAGATCCTTCACAGGCTTCAAATTTATCTGCACTAGATATGAATAATCAACTTCATCTTAAAAAGGCTGAGGCGTTTTACCAGAGAAAACGATCCGAACGCAAAGGAGCTCAAAAACACCGTCATATTGAAACCATTGCCATGGACTATCAAAAAAACTTACCACTGCCAAACATTAGCACTAATGACGTATACTACAAGCGGCAATTATCGTTTTACTTGTTCAATATTCACGTTTTAGCCAGTGGTGAAGCGCTTTTTTATACGTATACGGAAACAGCGGCCAGAAAAGGATCAGACGAAGTAGCGTCTATTCTCTTTCATTATATCCTCAATGAATTGAACCCAGAAGTTCAGGAACTTGTGATTTTTTGTGATTCGTGTTGCGGACAGAACAAAAATTATACATTGTTCCGAATGCTTCATTATGTTGTCCATAAAGTAGGCCGACTCCAGTGTGTAAAAATGATATTTCCAATTAGAGGACACAGCTACATGGAATTTGATCGTAATATGGGCTTAATCAATTCCAAAGCTTTTGTCGAGCTTCCCTCTGGTTGGAATGATCACATTCGGAATGCTCGCGTTAAACCAAGCCCTTTTAAAGTAATTAGCTGTGAAGACCAGAAGATTTTTCGAAGCTGGACTGATCATCTGAAAAACTATTATATGCCGAAATGTCCTTTTGAAAGCCGCCCAATCAGGGAATTAGTAGTAAAAAAAGAAGAACCCAGAATGATAGATCATCGCGACTCTTACAATGGAGGCTTCATCTCAAGCGTTGTAGTGCCAACAAAGAAAAAACAAGAAACTGTCAAAAAAGGGAAAGCAGTTGGAAACAAACCAAAAAATTCGGCCATTGTAGTGCGAGATCTACCTTCAGGACAATTTGAACTTCCAAATTTGAAATATGAAGATAGGATTCCCATTAATACTAAGAAGTACCAGAACTTACAGGACTTAAAACGTTTTTGTAGTGTAGAAGCTCAACTTTACTTTGAAAATTTACAATGTAACTAAATAAAGTTAATTTCTTTTGCGGACCCTCATCTTTTTTCCCCTGACTTTATGTACATAATACCCTTAAAAACATTTTCTAGCCACCCATGTTAAAAAAATATCAGTAACAAAATCTTTTACCGAAAGAAGATACACAAGCCAACATTCTAAAAAAAAAATTTTTACCAAAAGTTTAAACCTTAACGCAACACAAGGTTTTGAATTTTAAAATCCGTTTTACACAAAACTTTGGTTTTGTGACCCTCATCCTTTTTCCCCTGTGGTCTTCAATTATAACGTCTTTTTACTTTAATTAATTGAGCATGTATGCAAGGTAGTGTATATGGATTAGTGTACCTTTAGGCTCCTTTTTAACACCATTTTTTTTGTTAATAAAAGCTTCCCAATTAATTTTTCGTCTCCTTATACGCAACGAAGGTAAAGCAACATAAAATTAATAATCTTTTTTCTATAAGAACCAAGTACCTATATATTACATTATTAACGTTTTAATAAAAAATATATTTTATTTCGGTAAATGATAAAACATAAATATACTTCTTCAACAAGGGTCAGAGCAACACCTGGTTTTTTACCCGGCTCCGCAATTTATTCATAAGCGCCCATGTGTATGAGTAAGACAACATCCCACTCCCTAGCAACGACACTGCTCTAATGGCAAGGATCCAAATTTTAACGCTACGCGCGCATTCCAGTCATGTTATTCATTTCGATGACCACACCTAATAGGGGGGATTTAATTTTAGGCCTTAGAGAATGGGCATTAGAGTGTAATATTTCTTTAAATCACCTTTCAAAACTTCTGCACGTTTTGAAAAGCAATAATATTAACGTGCCTGTAGATGCGAGAACATTGTTGAAAACACGTAAAACTGTCAATACTATAAAAATAAACCTTGGCGAATATAGCCACATAGGCCTAGAGTCAGGAATTTTAAACATTCTTAAAAGGTTTCCTAATAATTCTAAAATTCCATTCCAAAAAAAATAGACAGTTTATTTCACAAAAAGGGCGTCGCAATTGGACGAGAATTGGACAATGAAGGTTCTAGCAGAAATTCCAGGGAAAACATTTTTTAGTAGTTATGCACTACCTACTTTTTCTGTGTTTGTTAGTAATAGTTACCATTAAAATTGCGCGATTTTTTTATGAAGATAAATAAGTTAAGTAACTATCTTTGGCTTTTCTCATATATCTTTGCCGACATATTTTTAATTATTTTAATTTAAAAATGGCGTTTTATCCCGATTCACAAAAGGAGATGGCAATAGTTCAAATGCAATGTGTGTTTACCATAATTTATAATATAATTTCTATGTGTTTAGAATTCCTTTACATCAGAAGACGAAAAAAATACTACTCTTGTCCCAGTCCCAGTTGATGGAACAACTAATTTGACAGGTTAGTGAAATGTGTATGGTTATCTAAAATTAATAATGTAATTTGATTAAAATACTTAATTTATTATAAGTTTTCCAAATGAAAGTTACAAACTTACAACTAGAACTAGCTGTTGTTCTAGCCGTCCTAAACTTGCAGTTAAAATTAAATTGTATAGTATAGCCTCATATTTTCTTAACCCTTTCATTTTTAAATTCCCTTTAGACTTTTTATTAAACTAAGATTGTATTATATCCATTAATAAACCTTATTTTTAGGGTCCGTTCTGTCATTAGTGTCTGGTAAGTTGATTGTTAAGAAATAAATAAATTTAAGATATAAAATACCTTATAGCTGAAAAAATGGACTATGCGTTTTTCAAAATCATGATACTTTTGTCTTCATTTTTGCTATGTTTTTATTCAGCTGTATTTCAAGAATACAAATATTCAAAAGTTTTTGAATTAATACTTCTTAATATTTCAGGACTTGGCTCTTCTACACACAAAAATATTTTGGGTGCACTTGCAACCATAAAAATAGATTTGGGCGATCTAAAAGAACGAGCTAATTGGATACGATCTGATCAACAAGACTCAAACAGACTTCTAACAAACTTCCCAACGGAGTCTTTAGAAGCCCTCGAAAAGTTATAAACAAATTGAAGTTTAACTTTCACGAAGTAAGGCCGAAGACAAAAAGAAAATGAGGGATAATTATTTTGCCTAAAGGAAAGCGTAAGCCAAAAGCACTTAAACTCGTTCAATACAAAATAAAAAATAAATATTAATAAAGCCACTTACCATTGGAATATATTTCAATAAGCGGCATGGTGAATAACTACACAAGAGTCGGGAACCGATTTGAAATCGCGGTGACGTATACTTTAGATTTGTTTTCGACTGCAGTAGAACGCGGCACAAAATGCACTAAAAAAGGGATCACTTGCCGTCAAGCAAATTCTTACGCTGGTTTCTCAAACCTTGCTCTAAAAAAAGAACCTCATTGGTCAGGGCGGTTCTAATTTCCAGTCCAGCGAATTAAAATTAAAAAAAGTC
>JAEQML010052812.1:0-41609 GCA_016904865.1 Pissodes strobi
GTTATGGATATAATTAAAAAAGTAAAAATTATATTTTTAGTGCATACCTGTAATTTGAAAGCGATAAATTTTCGGAATATAGCTTTTTCCTACTTTTATGACAGAAATCCATCCCCGATGTTCTAGACAGGACCTGAATCAATTAGTATCGTATATACCGGGTGAGTTAAATAAATATATCTTTAAAGTGAAACCCTTTTGGGGCGTTCATCACAAAAATCTTGGATAGTGAACGAAACAGAGCCGTCACGCATCATTGGCTAAAGTTGGCTCCAGTATACTTCAGCTAGTGGAAGACAGAGGAAAGAGAGATTTCTTTTAGATTACTATTTTTCTGAAAAACGACTGGGTGGAGCTCTGCAATTTGGCATGCTTTTAACAACACTTTGGGACAGCCGACCGACGGCGACGGTCAATTGCCTTTGGCAATTCGATTTTCTGCTTCGGAGTTATTGATGAGATGTTCTGAACATATTTTGTTTGACGGTCTACAAACTTTATTGAGATTAGCGAGAACCGGAAAACAGTGAGTATTTTTGGGCCTCATTGAAAAAGGGGTTGTTTTAGGTCGGTCTAGCGTAAAAAAAGTCAGGATCGAAAAAAATTCACAGCCCTTTTCAAAGATGCAACCGGGGGAGACATTGAAAATGCCGAAATAGAATGCAACGCTTTGCAACACGTTTTTCTTATTCAAGTTAAATGTAAGCAAGTAAAGATTTTAATTAAAAAAAAAACAACACCGGTGTGTCGTTTTGCAATACCCGGCTCAGGGAATGGAGTTCAAGAGCGCCACCAGTTCTTAACAGCTAAACTGCAAAAACTCCGCTGCTATTGTACGGGGTTGTTAGGCACGCTTATCAAACCAAGAAACACAATTTAAATTTACGGACACATTTATTGGCTTCTAGGTTTTTTTTTCCAACAGCAACAATCTTATACTGAATTTTTTACAATTTAAAGGCGACATGAATTTTATTTAGGAGAATATTTTAGAAAAAGTTTATGAAATTGTTGAATCTAACAGGCGACTGATGTCAAAAGACTCTCAAGTAATTAATAATAATGTTACAATATGATGATTGTACTGAGACCAATTCTGTTTTTACCTTGATACTGTATGCCTTACCTCTAAACACTACAATCCGAGGTGATCACTTTGGTTTACCTAAGCTTGTTGCATATTCGTACGCGTGCGGTAGTAGCTGCACCAATTATAAATGTAGCGATAATAGTAACAATAGATAAAAGGCCACATTAATTATATCAATCGATCAGATACACAAATGAATAAATGAAATCAATCTAGCTTAAAGCTTGGGCGACAAGACTAGATTTAATATTAAAGAAAAACGATCAACAATTGACCAGAAAAATAAATGAATGAATAAACTTAAGCTATCTTAAAGCTTGGCCAACAGCACTAAATTTATATTTATATATTAAAAACGATTATTAATCGGCAGGAAAAATATCAATCCAATATGTATCGAAAGTAATTATTACATTAGAACCTAGTCAACGATACACCATTAGATCCGGTTCGTCAAGCTCGGTAGTGAAGGTAAGACGTACCTCTGGTGGGGGCGCCGGGCACCTGTAGCAAAACCCAGGTACTGCAATGGCACTCGAAAGCTCCGTTGGTAAGACTGCCCCTGGGATAACTCGGTGGTAAAACTGCAGTCAGATAGTCCAGTGATAAAACTGGCAGTGGGATAGTCCGCTGATAAAACTGGCAGTGGGATAGCCCGGTGATAAAACCCTGTAATAACCCAATACCAATTAGACGAAGCCCCTTACTTCAATGAAAAAAATCTAGCACCCCGTGCATAAATATATTTTTTTATATAAAACAAATCCCCCAAAAATGATCAATGGATTTTCAATGACCATCAGCAAATAAAGGAAATACAAAAGGTACAAACAACTTGAATAAAAAAAGAAATAGGTATGATTCATCCCTAAATAATATAAAATTCCCCATATTATGATCAAAACTAAAGTCGCATTAAAATAAAAAATTAGATATGATAAAAGGAAATAGGTAAAATATCTCATGGAATGTAATGCAAGTGGTGGTCAACACGTAAAAAAAGGTTAACATAGATAAGGTAATTAAATCGTTAAATTAGACAAAACACTTTAGCAATAATTGCCTCTCATGAGTCGGAGGGTGGTTGGAGAATCAACGGCCTTGATCTTGCAAGATGAGCTCGGAAAGCCTCTAGAAATAATGGAAAATATCCCTCAACGTCGTGGCGTCCATGTGTATCACAAGCAATAGAAAAAAATTAATTCCAGAAAAAGCTTACCTAGTGCATTACGAATATCCCAGTAACTTGGTAGTGTCGAGCACTTGTTAGGAACTCACTACCATATCGCCTAGAAGGGTAGTATTAACACAATACAGAAAGTTGAGTCCATTATGACTGCACTAAAGCAAAATGCTTCTTCTCACATCGAAGGGTATTTCTAGAAGAACCCTCTATCCGTTTGCCTTCCAGGAAATTAGAGAAAAAACATCGACTCAAGATGAGAAAAATTGTAGAGCCAAGAAATGTCTCACGATTCTAACGATTCGATACGAGGAATAATTCTAAGATAATAAACAACTTTGATCTCGTTTATTCTGGCTGTAAAACGACGGCAGAAGCCCCAATTAATAAGCTAAAATTGCATTTTTCGAGAAATACTAGGAAATTATTTTAGTGGTTAGTTTGGGTTAGTTTGGGTTAGTTTGCGATCTGTGGTTCGTTTATCAACAAAAATAAATATAGTCACAAAGTGTCTGAGGGCAACATAACAGGAAGGGATGATCAAAACAGCTACTCAAGGCCACAACAGTGTTATAAAAGCTAGTACAAATATACCATTAACCTATATGTAGAATAAAATTAATTTACATTAATAAATGCGGCAACCTTAAGCTTATTGACAACAAATCGAATCAATAAATTTAGAATGAATTTAATGAAGAGGTCAATACTCAATAATTGTTCCCATAAAATATAGCTTTTTGTGTTGCTAAATGCAGCATATAAAATGAACTTTAAAATCTTTTACACTGGCCAAATCAGATTGTTACAGCTTAATATATTTGAGATCTGATAAAATTCATAATTCTGTTGAAAGTAATAGTTGATATAAGTTTGGGTTAGTTTAGATTAGATTAGATTACGTAAGTTTAGTTTACCAAAATATACCACAGAAATGCATGTTGCATTTCTGTGGTTTCGTACTTTTTAAAATTTATAACGATAAGGGTGGTTGTAAAAACAAAATAACATTGGCATTCGGTTCGTCTCTCAATCCCCGATATAACGATATGCAACACGACTAATCTGTCATGAGAAATTAAAAGTAACCCTCACCCACCCTTAACACATTTTTATGTAAATAACGACATTTAGCAGCTTACGTTAGTTTAGTTTACCAAAATATACCACATAAATACATATAACTTCAAGTTTCGTTGGTTTTTAAAATTTTTAACTTTAAGGGTGCTTGTAAAATCTAAAAGAACATTTGCATTGGAATTGTCTCTTAATGCCCGAGCTAACGTCGTTAGCTTCAACTTATTTTAGTTATTTGAGTCGGTTCCGATTCGTTATAATTAATTTTAATATATTTGGTTAGTTTTGGTTAGTCGTCTAATCAACTTTCGGTTAGTTTCACTTAGTCTCAACTTATTTTACTTAATTTAGCCGGTTCCGATACGTAACAATAAATTTTAATAGATTTGGTTAGTTTTAGTAAATCGTCTATTCAACTTTCTGTTTGTTTCACTTCGGCTCAACTTATCTGAGCCGATACCGATATATTATAATCAGTTTTAATAGATTTGGATAGTTTTGGATAGTCGTCCAATCAGCTTTCGGTTAGCTTTAACTTATTTTAGTCATTTGAGCCGGTTCCGATACGTTATAATCAATTTTAATAGGTTTGGCTAGTTTTAGTTAGTCGTTCAATCAAGCAACCTTTGGGTTAGTCTCGCTAATCACAACTTATTTTAGTCATTTGAACCGCTTCCGATACGTTATAATCAATTTTAATAGATTTGTTAAGTTCTGGTTAGTTGTCCACTCAACTTTCGGTTAATTTCGCTTAGTCTCATAAACAAAGTAGAATTTTTGTAGTATAAATATTTGAAATGATCTCTCATGGTTATGACATCATGTGGCAAATGTAGCATGCACTTTTTCACGATTTGGGCCCCTATACTAGGATAACAGAAACATTTTCAATATTAAAACCGAGTGAACGACAGTCGGCAGTCGAGAGGCAGTCTAGTCCGCTGCCTGGCACCGAGCAAGCAGCATACCCCACCAGTAGGAGACACCGCCGACCAAGCCCAGCTCCAGACAAACCTGGAAGGAACGACCGACCGAGCAGGTAAATATCCGTTGTACCGTATTCCTGGTCCGTGATCCTTTCCCTAATGGCAAGTGGAGTAATCCCGGCCATCCTGCCTTGGCAAGCGGAGTAATCCCGGCCTACCGTAGTATTCCCGGCTCCCCTATTGGCAAGCGGAGTATTCCCGGCCATACTGCCTTGGCAAGTGGAGTAATCCCGGCCATCCCTATTGGCAAGTAGAGTAATCCCGGCAATCCCTGCTTGGCAATCCCGGTTGGCAAGTGGAGTAATCCCGGCTAAGTATCCTTCCAAACTAAGTCCATCCAGGCTTCACGTCCGAAGCGCATCCGAGTTAGGGAACCGTTCTGCTGAACCGACCGTGTCATAGAGCTGGAGCTATTGAGAACCGTATACCGTATTTATCGTAGGGCTTCCGTACCGTATCTACTGCCACACGTACTGTAGGGCTTCCGGACTGCTACAGTTCACCGTATCTACTACCGCACTTACCGTAGTGCTTCCGTACCGCTACAGATTACCGTATCTTCTGCCACACTTACCATAGGGCTTCCGTACCGCTACAGTTCACCGTATCTACTGCCACACTTACCGTAGGGCTTCCGTACCGCTACAGTTTACCGTATTCACTGCCATATTTACCGTAGGGCTTCCGCATCGCTATCGTTTAACGGAATTGCTAACATACTTACCGTGGGGCTTCCGCACCGCTATAGTCTACCGCGCGATTAGAGTTTTCGATTCTTTCACTACCGTTTTTAGTTTTCTTACGTATTACCGGGTTGGGTCGCTTAGAATAAGTTGTCTGATACTTTTAGCTATAAGAAGGTTAGGTTTATACTTACAGTCGGATAAACACGGGCATTATTTTGTTTACACGGAGTGTTTCATTTACCAGGGACCGATTCCGATTATTTAAAAACCGAACCTTGTACAACCGTTTCTCCACTGTCTAAAGGCTACCCGATAGGCCAACAGCGATCCCCATTGTCGCTGTGAATATCAAAGGGGTGGCGCCCGAGAAAACCGATATATAGGAGGTCGCAAAAAGTAAGTAAAGGGCGTTACAGCAGGGTTAAGAAACTTGTTAAATATTTTTTCCATTAAATATTAAATGTAGCCCTTAATATGTGGTTTGTTTAATGGAACGAGAAAACCATACGTGTTATTTCATTTTCGTATTTGGATAGGTTCATTCTACTACAATATACTATTCAGCTTAACCCTTAACTACGGAGGTGCCGTCTGAGAGACGGTGTTAAAACAAAATATCTGCATTAGTCAAAAACGGTAACGTTCACAAGGCCGTTACCTCATGTATTCCTGGCGTGATTGGTGGTTGAGCAGAACAAAAAATATCAGATATATAAGGCTTGAAACAAGTCGGTTCTCTAGATATTTTCCCGCGGAACAGTTTGATAGACGGATATACGTCATAAAATCGGTAGGAAAATTTTCGCACAAATATGGCCGGATCATCAAAACTAGTTCGCTTTAGTGATGTGAACTATGAAGAAACACTTCGAAAGTGGTATGACGAAGCAGATAGTAATGCTAGTGATATTAACGATGACCTAGAGGAGGATTGCGAGAATTGTGATAATTATAGCGTCTCAGAACAGTCAGCAGGACAGTAGTGATGAAAGTGAAGATTACGAGTCACTAATAAATCGAGATATATTGGAAAAAAATAAATATGTGTCATTTATATCTGTGCTTCAAGTGCAAAACGCTGGTATGTTTGCAGTGTATGAGGAGCGTCTACTGGAAGTGCACTGAAAAACTCTGAATTTTACCTTGTACTGAAATATTTTAGTTTTAAGTTTTCGTTGTGTATTATTTTTTTGTAGCTTTTTCACTGCTTTTCTAATAGTGTTTTATGTAATGAATGTATCAAAATTATAGCAGTGCACTTTTTTAACTTTTAAACGTGACCGCCCTCAATCTGAAGCGTACCGAAAAGAGCTGGCTTTGTCAATATGTCATCATCAACTTAGTACGTGTTTTACGAAACTACTCATTAAAGTACATTCAGAAACTTAAAAGATTATCTAGAAATACCAGTTTCAAAAAATATTTAAGATCTATAGGGCCTTATGCCGCAATACCTGTAGAAAAAAAATAACTATGTATTATGCCGGTCTGTGTCTTATATTTTAGACGGTCGAGAGTTCGCCTAGCATGGTAAAACGCTCGACCACCTGAGCTAAGCACCGATGGAAATACGTGTGTCAACAATAAGTATAAGATAGATGCCCGGTGCTTCCAAGAAACTTTTTTATTTTATGTAGTTTTTAATATTGCTTTGTTGACGTTTTAACTTCTGATCTTAAGCACACACCGTATGTTTCTACATAAAAAATAGAAAGCATTTCTAACTTAACTATAATATAAAACTTTTTCTACATTGCTGCTGAGTAAAATTCTTGGAAATATTATATGGTATAAGTTTACCGAAAATTCTAACATTCCGATTTGGCCAGTGTCAAATATTTTTAAATTTCATTTCATACGCCGCATTTAGCAAAAAAAAATGCTGTATTTTGCGGCAAGAATTATTGAAAAGAGGTCAATGCTCATCGGTTAATTAATTCTAAATTTATTGATTCATTTTATTGTCAATAAGCTTAAAATTGCGGCATTCCTTAATGTAAATTAAATCTATTCTAAATATAGGTGAACGATATATTATTTGTTTTAGCTTTTATAACACTTTGTGACTATATTTGTTTTAGTTGAGAAGCGAAACACAGATCGCTTAAGTTTGATCCAATCGCTAAAATAGGTTATTATTGTTATTAGGATAGCTTTGCTTAATTTATATTACATAACCGTAGAACGGCAAGCAAACCGGTTTATATTTTTAAGAATTCTATTAATAAAACCTGCTTTTACGCTTCATTAGATTCGTCAAATTCATATTTTATTTTCGGTTTGAATATTTCATAACTTTTTGGGATCCCCGGTTGCTTAATTCCAATCATCGGCTGATCATTTCTGAGATCTTTTTGGGATCTCTGTTTTATTTTTTTTTCCACGCGACATGCTGCAATGTTCTCAATATTCGGTTGATTCTGTCGATACCATTGGGTAGTAGGAATGTCGGCTGCTGTCGATTTCGATTTTATCACTTTGTCTGGGAACATTTTCTAGTATTTCTTGGCCGATTTAATTTCAGCGCATTAATTGTGGCTCCCGCCGTTGTTTTACCATCCTAACAAACGAGAACTAAGTCGTTTATTATCTTAGAATTATTCCTTGTATCGAATAACTTGGCATGCTTCAGCCCATCACTTCGTGCTGATTTTATAATTAAGTCAAAAAACTTACCAGCGAATCATTTATTCTTCTAAGCATCTTAGAAACTCGACAATAGCACCTCGATAGTTCACATCTATATAGAATTCATTTTTCAATCCACCAAAAAATGAAAATGACCAAAAATGCTACGGTTTTAAACTAAAACCGAAGGTAGTCTGGCCTATCTATATATGGGACGCATATCGGATACTGCTGGCGTATCAGTTTTTTTTTATTTTAAAATTCTGTAGGAATATTAAGAGCGTCACAATACTTTACAAATAAGGATCTTTTACCATATACCTCAGCATGTTTTTAGTCTTCGTTTTTTCGCGATGAAATTCTATCAATTATTATTATTATTATTTATTTTAGTGGCCCAAAGCACCGTCTGAAGAATTAGAACATCCTTAGACGGTGTCCAAAGTAAGCATGCCAATACATTTTACTGGCGATTATCTCTTTAAATTGGCTTCAAAATGGATTTGAAGTCACGTTCACATTTGTTGCTGTTTATGACGTAGTTTGGGTTAGTAGTAGTTTTTAATCTAGTGGAAGCAAAAAGGCAAATTGAGTGAAACGAATTCAGAGTCCTTCTTAGAATACCCTTCGAGGCGAAAAGATGGTTTGCTGTAGCACGGTCATAGAGACTCAACATTTAGTATTGTGATTTAATAATGACGCTAATGGTATTTTCCCTTATTTCTAGAGGCTTTCCAAGTTCGTCGCATAAGACCGAGACTGTCGACTTTCTAGCAACCCTCACACACGAGCGAGGTAATTATTGCTACAGTTTTTTTGTCTAAATTAACGATTTCATTGCCTTATCTGTGTTAGCCTTTTTTTTGTACATTGTCCACCATTTGCATTCCATGGGTTATCATATCTACTCCATTTTATCAAGTCTGAATTTTTATTTTAATGTGACTTTAGTTTTGATCATATGGGGAAGTTTATATTTTCTTTTAGGGGTGATTCATACCGATCTTTTTTATATTCAAGTTGTCTGTACCTTAGTATTTCTTTATTTGCTGATGGTCATTGAAAATCCATTGCTAATTTTTCGGGGAATTTGTTTTATAAAGAAAATATATTTTTGCAAGGGGGGCTATAGTTTTTCATTGAAGTAAGTGGACTTTGTCTAATGCGTATTGGGCTATTGCAGGGTTCAATTACCGGGCTACCAGTTCTAATACGTGGCTACAAGTCCTAACTCCGGGCCACTTCTGTCACCAGGTTACAAATCATATATCCGGGCTTCTCGCAGCCGATTCTATCGCAGGGCTACAAGCCTTAACACCGGGCTATCGTGTCCTAAGTCTATTTAATCATTTATTTTCCTGTCCGACATATAATCGCTCTTATTCCTTAAATATAAATCAAGCATTGACCGCCAAGCTCTAAGATAGCTCTCATTAATTTTATTTTTCATTTATACATTTGTTTATCTGACCGATTTATATAATCGCTCTTAATTTTCCTTTCTTTTAATATAAATTAAGCATTGACTGTCGAGCTTGAAATTTTATTCTTTTTTATTCATTTATCGGGTCAGTTGATTTAATTACTGTTGCCATTTATTACTACATACTATTATTGCTATATTTATAATTGGTGCAGCTGCTAGCGCACGCCTACATATATGCAATTAGCTTAGGTAACATCAAAGTGATCACTTCGGATTGTAGTGTTTAGCGCACTTGGTTGTAAGGCATACAGTATCGGGTATTAACAACAGAATTGGTTTTCGTACAATATCCTTATTGTACTCTAATTATCAATTACTTTAATAGTCATTCGACATTCAGTTGCGTTTAAATAGTTAAAAGTTTTACTGTAGTATTGTTGCTGTGTTAGAAAAAAGACTTGTAGCAAATAGATTGTTACTTATATTATAGATCGTATTTTCTTGTTAAGTTATGGTTGAGTTTCTTTGATTTAACAAGCGTGCCTAGCCACACCATACAACATTAGCGGAGCATTTTCAGTTTAGTTGGGAAAAACTGGTGGCGCTCTACGACCCCACTAACTCTCCGGTGCTAGGTTTGTTTTTAAATAAAATCTTTACTTTTAACTTCAATTGGAAAACGTGTTGCAAAATTTCGTAAAGAGTGAATAATTTTTCTGGTAAAATTCTTTGCTAATATAAATTTTTAACAAACAAATAATTTAGCTAGAAAGGTGCCAACCCTCATTATATGAAAAAATTAGATAATCGGGTATTCTGGTCAATAATTTATGCTTCTTTATTCTGCAAAAACCTTCGAACTTAATGTCGACTCTAGACCTTGAAAATGTCCATGCGTAAAAATCAGTGAATAAAAATATGTACTCTTGTACTCTTCATTTTAGCTTAAAACTTCCAACCCACTTGGTTAACTCACTAGATTATAGAATTTAAATTCCGCGGTCTGCATTAGCCATCCAAGTGGGATGGTAGCTTTGCAAAACGGGGATATTCTAAATCAGTATTCCTTGACCTGTATGGGTAAACGACCATTTTTATTGTACCAAAAATTATTGATAAGTGAGTGACTGATAAGCATGTCTCACGGGCGAACGAATAATGTCCAATTATGGAAAACCTGGAACTATATCAAAAATCGAAGGTACATAATAATTATATTCAGTACATTTTTAAATTATATTTACCTACGATCATTTTGTATATTTAACAATAGTTCCTGGGATATTATTCATATAAAATTTAATTTAGTCTAATCTTTAGGGTAGAGATGCAACTAGTTAAATATAATTCTTAAAAAAGATACATTGTAGGTTACCTATAGATATATTCTGGGTTGGTAGGTTCTTGCAGATTGACAAATAGGCAAATATTACAAATTCTTAAGTACCAGGCAAATAGTAATAAATATTAATAATTTATTATTTGTTATCATTTTGTATATGTTATAATAGTTTTTGGGATATTATTCAATTAAAATTTATTTTAGTCTGATCCTTAGAGTAGAGATGCAACTAGCTAAATTCTTACAAAATATACATTGTGGGTTACCTATAGATATATTGTTGGTTGGTAGGTTTTTGCAGATTGACAAATCCGGCAAATATTCCAAATTCGTATGTACCAGATTAGTAATAAATATAATTATTTGACTTGAAATGATTGTAATACAAAGTGGGATGTTTTTTCAACATGCACCCTTTATTACCTCTTGATTTATCCGACGCGACGTTTGCATAAAAAAATCGGTTGTTGCAGAAGAATCACAGGCTAATAATAATGGGATAGTTAAAAAATTTGGACAAAACAGAACCTTAAGTGGCTAAACCTAATTCAAATAATAATGCACTAAATTTATTGGTGCAGTTTTACAAGAAACTACATGAGTGATTCGAAGCAAACTTAAGAACCTGCAAGAAATGATGCATCTTATACCGGCAGATGCTCGGCCCTTTTATACCAACTTAAAATCGGGCAAAAATATTGTTGAAGATGTAGATGGATTTGACGTGGAGGTGCTAGGTTTTAATGTTGATACAGTGTAGATGCTTAAGTTTTGTATTTTCCTTTCATTATTCTTAAATATAAAAATTTGTTGTAACTTGTTTTAGCTTTTTTTGTTTTGCAAAATTCTACGAAACCACAAACTTTTTCTTATTTTTGAAAAAATTAAAATGAAAACGTGTCATATTTTATAGTAAGAGTATACTTGTACAATTTGTTTGTACTCAAGTTTGTACGCCATTGATACAGAATTTATGATTTAAAAAAAATTTCATAAACGGATATCTCCCAATTATTGATTTGAGGCTTGGAAGGTTTTTGCATGAGATGGCCCATATAATATGTTAGTTGAATTACAGACACATTTGCTATCCGACTATGCAGCCCGTATATTGTCAAAGTTTCGACACAAATCACTGTCTGCCGGTCGATCCAATAGTCGGAAGTTGCAATGCCATAATTCCATCAGTGGCGCCAGACCGTCGCTCCATGGAAGTGTTCCTGAAAAGCCTGAAAGCCGGGCTATTTACGAAGAAATTTAATAGCGCATAGCCAATAAAACGCTTAGATGTCCTTTAACGCGACTGGGTCTCTGTGAATTTTTCGAATAAATTACAGTGATACTGTGGCGATACTGCAACTAGTTATTAGCTTAAAAATTATCGATGCCAGAAGGAAGGACTGAGAATAAATTTATTTTTAAATTTTTGCATCTTGTTTTTGAAGTTTCTAAAATGCCTTTAATCACGTATGTTTGATGCAACAAAAGTTACCGATTTTAGGATAATATAGAATGTGTCTATTTAAACAAATCATGTCATGAGTAATGGAAATATTTATTAGGTAAAAATTGCACGATATTTTGATATGTAAACATCTTACGCGGTATGAGGGGAAAATGGACGGAAGTGTGACGCCCGGATGTGACATCATAACCATCGGCAGTGATTAGTGCGCAGCTAGTTCAGCGCTTCCTTGTATAACGTGTTCTTTCTAACGCCAGAATATAGGCAACCAATTCCAAATAAGTGGTTGCCGATATTCAGGCGTCGCGAAGACGAAATGTAATCTTTACGAAGGCTGCTCAAATATTTGTGCATGTCGATATGGGATATGTGTACACATCTTACATGTAACTTGACACTATATCCAATATTACAGTTATTCTTGGCAAAAAAACAATGTGAACTACTAAAGCTCAACTAAGAAAATATCTCCTTGTCTTAAGTTTAAAATTAATGAGCTTGGACAATATTATGTAAACATTAAATGCAAATTATAGATAGTGCGAGCGATCATCTTATGAACCTTAAACGTGCAGCGGTCAGCAAATTTTATTATGTAAATACGCAAGCGAATTATTAGTTCGGCAGACTTTACTTCTCCTCCAAACCGTCTTCCATACAGCACGCATGTGCGTAGGGTCATAACCTGCAACCTAATTTTGTGGCGTAAACCCGGGTTTCGCACCACACATGCGAATGGGCTTGGGCTAGTACCCAACTAACTAGTCAAGTCGAATCTACGATAAATTTGTCAAAGTTCTAAGAAATATAATTTCAAGTTTGAATCGGTCAAATAGTTAAAGTGCAGTGTAAACTTCGAGTGGAATTAAGCCTAAGCTAACCATAAATAAATCCCAACACAACTCTTAAAAAAACTTTATTATAAAACAATGACCAAGAAATATAAACAATTCAAAGTATACCGTCAATCTCAAAGATATATACTATTTGGTACTAGTGAGACGTGATGGAGGCATGTCAGTCTATGTCAAAAACAGCTAACGTGATTCAAATCACATCCCTTTAATTAATTATTCGTGCACCCACTAAAATATTATAATTCAAAATTTCAATATAATATAAATTCCAGTTGCACGAGCGACGCGCACTAAGTTCTTTAATAATTATCGCAAGTCATATGTCGCCAGTCTACGCCTACACGCAGAATTGCCCAAGGCATCGTCGTTGTCGCGTCGATAGTGCCGCCATATTGTAAAAATTCATGAAGGCTTAGATTTAGCCGGTACATGAAAATACTGCAAGAGAGCGTGGAAAACTGCCATCTTAGTGAAGATTAAAACCGCATGGTCAAAGTTAGGAGCATATGGTACGACAAGAAAAGAAATTGCACGGAAAAAATAAATACAACTAATCTATATTATAAATAAAAGACATCATGAATCAGTAACAGAATTAAATAGACCAATTTACGGATGATCAAATACGCAAGTAAAGCAATATCAATAAAACTAAGACGAAACTTAGAGAAACACGAAAACTAGGAGGGCGGTAGGAGGTAAAATTTCAATACAGTTTTAATCATCTCCTGATGATACTAACATACTAACATGGTTAGCGAATTGCCCGTCGAGTGCAAAAATTCTATTTCCATATTGTGGATAAAACTATGTTTTAGTAGTAATGTATAGTTGTATTATAAAACCCAAGTGCAAATAGAAAATTATATATACAAGTCACTTAGGAGATTAAGGAAATTAATAGGCTGTATATAAAAAATAGACAATATATACAGAATATAAAAGAAGGCTAAGTCGAAGCTGATTAATGTAAATATGTTTAATATTCAACCCAATGGTAAAACAGAAGTAAATGCACCAGGTGCATGATTATCGTAATCAAGAGAAGCAGAAGCACCGAGGTGCAATTAAGAGGGTGTATAAAGAGTATATTACAAAAAATTAACTATAAATTTAGTTGAGCAAGATGTGTAAATTCAGAAATAAGAAGTATATACAAATAGGAAGTATAAAGTTTTAGTTGAAAGTATTACAAGTATAGAGGTACGCGGACCTAAATAACGAAGGTCAAGTTGGAAAGACACATATTAAATTTAAGTGCCGGAAAGTTTAAGCATATATGGACTGAAATAGCAAAGGAGATACTCATTGAGAAAGTCATAGCAATCATTTTGGTACCATAAAACCTTAAGGTAATGAAAAGGGCGTAGTCCCAGGTGAAATGATATACAAGCAGGTATGTACAATTTGTCACAGTGATGGGCTAAAATATGGGACAAATTCATTTAAAAATCAGGTATTAAGCGAAAATACGCTGGGACAAGTCGATTATAATTTTTTTGTATTTTAAATAGAACCCTATTTTTTCGGTTTTTGAATTCTACTGTAATGACTCAACCAAGGGGCGCCATTTTATATCCCCTTGAGTTACCAGTTGAGTCAGGTTCGTTCGTCCGAGGCCCAAATAATAGACTTTGAGTATACTAACTCTATGTATTGATTATATCATTGAACAACGTTACAATAAAGATGTCTAAGATATTAATTGATGGCAACATTACATTACCACCTATGAACTCTAATCAGGTCAGCTGTATTGCTGTAGAGTGCAATCGTATGCAGTTTATAAACGGTGTTATCATAATATTTAATAGTTACGATATCCTGTCGATGATATACAGGGTATATACTTATACCGTTACACAACGTCAATTTCTGCGCATGTTTCACGTAGCATACCCTAACCTTATGTCTAACGGTTTTAGAGAAAAATTACATCATAAAACGAAAATTATTTTATTAAGTGTTGAAAATGCCAATCATTAACTTCTTGACAATATGTATTTTCATCAATTTGCC
Source organism: Pissodes strobi (assembly GCA_016904865.1). Classification (NCBI taxonomy): domain Eukaryota; kingdom Metazoa; phylum Arthropoda; class Insecta; order Coleoptera; family Curculionidae; genus Pissodes; species Pissodes strobi. The sequence goes on from JAEQML010052812.1 coordinate 14,760, forward strand.
TAATTTCATATCTAATTTTAATGTTTAAGTCTTAGAAATTTTGTGGTTTATCCTTATACACTAACCCAAACTAACCCTAACGAAAGAAATCCATTGGTGTAAGATTGGTAGATCTTGCAGGCCGTTCTATGGGTCCTCTTCTACCTATCCATCGTTCGGGAAATACAGTATTCAAATACTCACGTACTTGTCGAGCAAAATAAGGCGGAGCACCATCCTGCTGAAACCAAATAGACGCTTTTGGTAGATTAGGCTGATTAGGATTTGGAAAACCCGCTGCTAGTGTGGGAATTAATTAATTATGAAGAAATTGTAAATACCGGTCCCCTGTAAGATTTCCATCGAAGAAAAAAGGACCAATAATTCTATCATTTAATATCCCTGCCCAAACATTTACTTTTTGTGGGTTTTGCGTGTGCTGTTCTCTTATCCAACGGGGATTATTTGTACTCCAATACCGAAAATTTTGTCTGTTTACCGAACCATTCAAACAAAACGTGGCTTCATCGCTAAAAAGTATGTTGGGATGGAAAAATAGATTTAAGTGGCAAATTTCCATCATAGTTTCATAAAACTGTAGTCGGCGCTCGGGATCATCTTCGTTTAGCTCGTGCAGCAACCTAATTTTGTTCGGATGGTACTTTTCTTGTTTCAGCACCCGCAAAACAGATCGTCGACTCACATCATTATTAAGGGCTACTTCAGTGGATGAACTATGGGGATTACCTTCAACTTCTAACAAAATGTTCAATTTTGTGTTTTCACTAATTTTTGGACGACCTGGCCGTAGACGATCCTTTAGATTCCCTGTTTCCCTGAATTTCTTCTCAATTTTACTTACTGTAGATCTTGTAATCGGTCGTTCTGGATACTTAGCGCTAAACAAGTTACAAACTTCTTCTTGATTTCTTGTTTTGTCTCCACATCCAATTAAAATTTAAATTACGTGAGTTTCATTTAACTGCACCATGTCCGAGCGTTTTAGTACCTGATTTTTAAATAAATTTGTTCCATATTTTAGCCCATCAGTGTATAAAGAAATGCATACATAAAGGCATAGACCATAGGCGAAATGATTCAAGAAATATAAAACGCAGGGGTCTTGGCAAATAGTGGGGCTCAATGTTATAAAGACGATGGCATGTGTGACCTACTAAAATGCATAAACTACTAAGTAAATATCATCCAGTTCTAAGTTTGAACTTAAACTTGGGAAACATTAGGTAAACATTCAAGATAAATTATAAACAACGCGAGCGATTAACGCAAGCGATTATAAACCTTAAACGTGCAACAGTCAGCAAATTCTATTATATAAATACGCAAGCGAACCATCAGTTCGGGAGACTTTGTTTCTCACCCCAAAGCTATTCAGCTAGTTCCGTACAGCGCATATGTACGTAATTTTCTATCTAAAACCAAGTTTTGCAGCACACATGTGCTTGGACTTGAGTTTACCCTTTTAAAGTAGTAACGTTGAATCTACGATAAATATGCCGAAGTTCTAAGAAAGATAATTACAAAGTAGAATCTGTCAAATAATTAAAGTGATGTGGGCGAAATTAAGCTGAACTAATTTGCCGTTAAAATCGTGTAAATACCTTCCCAAATTAAATAGCAAAAACTAAAAATAAATAAAACACATCTTTTAATCTTTATTATAAACAGTGACAATTCAAAGTATACCTCAACCGAATGGACATGCGTAATTTAGTAATAGGGTACAGTATAAATTAATTAAGTAAGTATTTCAACAATAGACGTTGTTATTATTTTCATCAAAGTGCCTTCTATATCACCTCTTCTCGCCTGGCGTAGATCGATCCATAACCTGAGCCACATAAACTTCCAGACACTAGCATTGCGTGACACAATATCAGAAGTATTCAATAATATGTATCCTTTCAGAGCTATCTTGCAGCAAAACACTAACCATTGACCACCTTTAAAAATATTTCAGCATGAGAATTTCATGATATATTTTTATCAAAAAAGGCGCCAATTAGCATAATTGATTTTCATTGATACGAACCAGGAAAGAATTCAGATTTATTCTATTTGAGAACACCGTAAAATCTGTTATTTTTCCTGTTAAGAATAATTCCATTAATCTCACAGTATTTGCTTATTGGCACAGCCATTTCAGTCATCAGAATATCAGAGGCACAAAAGCATTTCGACTCATCGCTGATACTGCATCTGACGTATTGTCTTCACTTATAAGAACAGTTAAAATTCTTAATCTATAACGACTTATAAAACTACATAGAGTGTATGTCCTCAACCAAAGAAGCAAAATAACAATCAATAAAACCTCAGTACCGGAGAGTGTCATTATTGAAATGATCAAAGTTGACGGGAATTAAGTTTTCATTGACTTAGCTCAGCCCAAATTTCTTAGTAATGGTATTAACCCAGTAATAGCGATCAAACATATGGGAAAAATATGGGAGAGGTTAAATTCAGGAAGTAGAGGCTTAAAATGTCGCTCGTCTCCTCATAAATGCAACCACATTTGTCAGGAATATGACAATTTTATTGGAACAATAGTAAACCTGCCATCATATATACATGCCAAGAAGAGTAAGGTAAGAGTTGTATGAAGTGAAATTATCGTTCAACTATTTTTCAACAGATCAATTGAGAAGTTGTGTCAGGTGAATAAGAGACTGCCATCGCTATCTTAATGGCCAAAAGAGAATAGGAGAATGATCTTAGGAATTTTAGGTCTATAACACTCATTTGCCATAGTATATGTAAACCAAGAGCCAGAATTTTAACAAATAACATCAGCCATCAATGATTTTCTAAAGAAGAAAGAGCCCAGAAAAGACAATTCAACTCAGATTTCACAAGCAGACAAAGAAAATGCCGCCCTTTTCATGGACGTACACGAATATGAATTGAAATTAGAAAATGCACTTGAAAAGACTAACTTCTGCCTGCTAAATAAAGATCCTACAATTTCAATAGAAAGGAAAGGTCGCAGTACCAAATTGACGCTGCATCACAGCAGACAACGTATCTTCATGGTATATTAAAAAAGCCTCCCGACATATCCCTCGGATCCATTGTCAGTTCTGGGAGTCTCCAACGTACAATCTTGCAAAATTCCTTCTGCTGATAATTAAATCTCTTCAAGACCAAACCTCATTATTTTTGAAAGACTACAAACATTTTGTAGAACTAATTGGAGCAGTCAATATTCAAACTTTTTGATACACCAACCTTCCAATAAAGGATTCCTTAAGGATATATAGGGCCGAAGAGAACAGTACTAGCATGGTATGTTGTCGATACGTTCATCATCTGGAACTATAAGATATATCATTTAGACCAGTTCCTTAACAACTTAAGGTTAACCATCAAATTTATAATAGAGAAAGAGTTCGAATTGACTTTGACAATTCAAAGCTTGGCAATTTTCAAGAGTTTTTACTGTTTTATTGTATTTACAACTATTTTAACTTTTGGATTTGTTCGTTCTTGTCAACGGGGGCAGATTTGTTCCTCGAAACGTTGACCGTTTTTCCAGTTTCCTTTAGGTTTTCAGTTCGTTAGAGTCACTAAACTAGCACTTGTGCTGTTTACACCCTGGAGCCAGAGCCCCAGTTCAGAAATAATCGTTCTGGGAGACTTCAATGCCCACAACACCAACTGGCTCAAACATCACAACAAGACCGACAACGAAGGTAGAGAGGCTGAAGCATTCGCCATCAGCTGCGGGCTTACTCAAATTGTAGACGAACCAACTCGAATCTCAGAGAGGGGCGAATTCGCCGCCCTCCTGGATCTTTTTCTAACCACCAATCCTGATCAGTGCACAGTTACAGTTGGTCCGCCATTAGGTACTTCCGACCACAAACTTATTACAACGGTTTGTGAATTGCCACTCACACAAAAGGATCCACCATTGCCTCGCAAAATCTGGCATTACATATCTGCAAACTGGGACGATCTAAGGGAGTTCTACCTAGATTTTCCTTGGCTCGACGTCTGCTTTGGCGCTGACGACCCGTCAGTCTGCTGCGAAAATATCACGCAAGTAATATCCTCAGGAATGGAAGCATACATCCCAAATTCCGTCAAGTTACCATCAAAAGGAATGCTCTGGTTCGACAGAAGATGCGAATGAGCTGTGGGTAGGAAACAGCAAGCCTACAAGTACTGACAGCAAAATCAGACCGCTGAAAATCGCAATTATTTTGTCGAAGCGAGAAACGAATGCAAGCGTGTTATCGACGAAACTAAGGACAAACACAATCAAAGAATCAGGAATAAACTTTTGCAATGCCCCAGTGGCTCCAGGAATTTCTGGCCGGTAGCAAAGGCAGTAAGTAACAACTTTACAGAAACGTCTCTCCCACCTTTGACAGACGAACGTGGCATCACGCGACTACAGCCAAGGAAAAAGCAAACATGCTCCCCAAAATATTTTCTTCGCACTCTACCTAGACGTCCCCCAAGGCAAGACTCTCCCCACCATATCGAACATCAATACTACCATGGCAGAAGTCAAATTTCATCACCCAAACTAACACCCGTTTTTTTCAGGCTTTTTTCTCTGTCTTACGGAAAAGGGATTTACCCATCTTCTTGGAAAGTCGCTGGAGTGCAACCTGTTCCAAAAAAAGGCAAGAAAACCACGCCCTCAAACTATCGACCAATTGCCTTGCTTCCTATAATCTCCAAAGTCATGGAACGTGTAGTCAATCAGCAACTACTCAAGCACCTCGAGAACAACAAAATAATCAGCGACAATCAATACGGCTTTCGCAAAGAGAGATCGACAGGAGATATATTGGCCTATGTCACTCATATATGGAGTAGGGCAATTGAGAACTACGGAGAGTCTCGAGTGATTGCGTTGGATATTCCAAAGGCATTCGACAGAGTTTGACATGACGGACTGCTCAACAAACTACCGTTCTTCGGACTGCCCGCCTCTCTATGCAGCTGGCTTACCAGTTTTCTTAAGAGCCGATCTCTACACGTTGCAGCCGATGGACACATTTCGGACACATTCACCATCAATGCGGGCGTGCCTCAGGGCGCAATACTTTCACCAACTCTGTTCCTCATCTATATTAATGACCTGCTGACCGAAACAAATAATCCTGTTTACAGTTTTGCAGATGACAGTACCCTTGTCTCCCACTTTAGATCAGAAAAACCCTTACCAGCGACTGAGACTCATCACCGCAGACAGGAGCAGATTACGGCATTAAATCAAGACCTGGAGAAAGTTTAAACTTGAGGCGACCGAAATTTGGTCCAGTTCAATGCAGCAAAGACCCAAGCAGCCACGTTTACCAAGAGGTCCAATACAGCGGGCCGTGACATCATTATGGCACGGTCGGCCATTCCTTCATCCTCGTCAATCGGACTGCTGGGTATCTCGGTGAACAGCAATATGTCCTGTCATGACCACGTTACTATTTCGCAACAAAAAACTCTATACACCGCAGCAGTTGTTCTTGCTCTACAAAGCGCAAATACAACCGTGCTTAGAATATTGCTCACATATCTGGGGTGCCGCACCAAATCACACTCTAAAGTTGCTGGATTCCATTCAGAAGAGAGCTGTGCGTCTCATCGGCGACCCGGAGTTGACCCGGAATCGAGATAGTCTGGAACACCGCAGACATGTAGCCGAGATATCTCTGTTTTACAGATACTTTCACGGCAAATGTTCCCAGGATTTGGTCCGCCTCATCCCGCCCCTGGCAGCTCCTGTCAGACAGTCATGACAGACGGCAAGAGCGCACCAGTTCGTCGTGCAACTGGAAGCACCTAGAACATCGCTTTACAAGAACTGCTTTGTCTGACGCAGTGCATCACTGTGGAACTCACTCCCAGGCCATCTGTTTCCCACTAATTACAACTTACAAATATTCAAGAGCCCTGTAAAATCAACATCTTCGCATACACACCGCTCGTCGAGCGCCATAGGGTCTCTCTTTAGTGTGTGTGCCACTGCCATAAAAAAAATACTTTTATTTAAGGCAAGCACATATGTGACCCCTTCACCATTTCCGAGGGACAATAATATAAAAGGATATTGTCGACAAAAATGGTCATATTACTACAACGAGACGAACATGTTAACCGTTTGATTTTACGGTAATTAATTAGGGAAGTATTATTATAAATGCTATTTAATAATAAAATAGATCTTGTGCCCACAAACCTGTCGTCATTCTTGACAGATAAAAAATAATTCAAATGACATGCAAAAGTGGATAATAATATTTTTAATATTATAATAGAATTTTCTCCTCTTATATAGGCCCTACACCTTTTCAGACTAATCGAAAATATCCTTTTCCATCATCTTTTGAACTGATTGCTTAAGATTATTTCTCTTATTTAATAATATTAAAAATGCCACCATTTTGAATTGAGAGAAGATGCTGACTTAATATTCTAGGATTATAAAATACGCACTTAAAGCTTTAAAATCATATAGCGCAAGCCACCCCATCCTATTTTAAGTTTTATTTCAAAATGGCGTCTAGCAGCCATCTTAATTTTTTATTTGTCAATCTGAAACCAATATGTAGCGTTTATGTAACCATTCCTAATTTGGTTCATCCAAAAAACTAAAATACAATTTTTTTTTTAGGAGATATTACTCCTTTTTACATATATCAAGCATCCTGTCAACTAACCATTTCACTTGACGATGGTAAATATTGCGATGATTTGGAAACCAACACTATTCCAGGAGTTACCGTATTAGAGTGTTCCCAGTGCCGTTCAGATTTATGTAATTCATACTAGTAAATTATTGTTTCATAAATAAAATACGATTCGGTACATAATGTGTTAAAAAAAAAACATCAAACTAGGTTCTTCAAATTACCTCATCTTTAGGATCTTTGAATTCGTACAATCGCAAAATTGTCACATTATATTACAGATTTATATAATTCACACTAATACATTATTTACTAAATAAACTCTGTCAGTTTTTGTTGTGAATTTGTTAAAACTTAACTGCGCATTTAAGCTTAGAATAAAGTGTATTGGTGTTAAAATTACACTTTTATCTATTTAAAAAAAGTAATTATCTAAAATGCGGTTCGGTAAATATCCACGTTATATAAATTTCACTTTCCACTTCTTTTTTAAATAATATACACGATTTATGTATCTATCTTATATTAAATCAACTTTATTAATCCTTTAATATTTATTTAAAGCTCTAGATCATTGAAAAAAAAACGGCTAACAGAATTTAAGTCAAAATGCTTAATCAGGATGTTAAACTGTCTTTCAAATATATTGTTTAATCGATGAATGAATATATTTTTTTTTTCAATGGCAATTTTTGTAAAACTATATATAGAAATATTTCTCCTAATACTAACTTTAGTAAGACATTTCCGTACATACAGCTGAATTCTGAAAATCTAATTTATCTGAACTAAGGGCTCGTAACAAATTATTTTCGACGCATATTCTAAAGACCAAAGTTCAGAGCCCGACACCCATAATTCATGGAATTTGGTTATTAGTCGAAAATTGTCGTATATTGCGCCTTAATTAGGGACCCTTAGCTTTAAATATTAAATATTCTGTTGAAATACTGTTCGTCGGTATTTGCAATGTGGCAACCTGATGTTATTAAAATAGAAGTGTGTGGGAATTTAATTTGAAAATTGTATACCACATATTGAGAGAACAAGGAGCGTTATGAAGGTCTTTATGTACTTTTCCGATACCAATAAACTTCCAAACACTTGATATTTGAAATACCTGCCACAGCAGCCGCCAAAAAAAATTGCACGCTACAAACATTCGATACCTCAAACGTTATCAGACTACATTTTCCATTATCATTAACATAATAATATAACTTAACAACATACATTTATTAACATGTTTATGCAACAAATATTTGAACATAGGTACGTACGGCAATATTAAATAAATTATTTTTATTAGTACACCTAGGGAAATTAATTGCAACACGTGCAAGCTGTAAAGGATTCTTCTTATTTCTAGTCAAAGCTCTCGCAACTTCAAAAACGCTCGTTCATATTAAACATTTTTACTTACTTGTTATATAAATAGATATGTTATTAAATTTCATTAAAGTTGTCATAGGTAGTGGAGATAGTTTGATAGTTCTGGGTCCTCTATTCCTGGGGAAGACTTATCATAATAAAAAAGGTTTAGGACCGGTTAGTAGATAAGCTATGTATGTTCTACGGCAATTTCGATCATTTTTTACATGTAAATTCCCATAAGAAAATCTAAGGTCCATTCTGGTTTTCAAGGGCAGCGACGCCGGGCGTCGCGACGCTTAACAAAGCCAGCAGGGCTGCATTATGTGCAATCTTCAATATCGAAGAAACGTGAGTGAATAATATAATAACTTGTAAAAAAATAGATTTTATCAGATATGTTTATGCAATGCTACTCTTAATAAGTATATAGACAATTCAACAAGTGTCAATATTAGCGCCTTTATTAGTATTTCTGAAAATCAGCGGATCGCATAGAAAGGGCGAAAGAGTCACTATGGAAAGTAGAAAATTCATAAAATAAAATAGTTATGGACGCTCTCTAAACACTTAAATAAATTTTAAATACTAGAAAATAGCAAATATTTTTCCCCATAATATAAATAATAATTTTTTGGAATAGAAAACAAAAATTAAAAAAAATAACAATTTGTAAAAACCAATCATTGCTTTATATAGGTACATTTATTAATCAACTTTAAATAAACATTTCATATATAGGTACACAACGAGTAATCAATGAATACATACAATGAATACGCAATATAACCACATTTTCATAATATAACAAAATATATAATCTATTAACAGTAGTCTTCTTCCATCATAGAGCAATAACCTCAAGGAAGCGTGTTTACAGAATATTTTGAAATTTGTCGCTTATCATCGTGAGGGCTTAGCCCTATTTTTATTTGTTTCGTGGTATGAAGCTCATGGTTTCTATATCGTATTTAAATGTTGGGAAACATATTTTTGATTCCAGGTATTCAACATATTGAAGACTAATTTTATTGTCAATTACACTCTTCTTGATACCTTTAATCTTCTTTGTTAAACCCCTATTAGAAAAAAACTTTTCAATATCTTCTCGCTCTATATCCTCGGCCCCTAATTTTAATCTACTCCGCTCGAGTTCTTCAGCTGCGTAAAACAATTTTGTAGCGTATATTTTCGAGCGTAAGCCAATAAAATGAGTCATAACGCGTCCATTGTTTTCATCCTTCATCATACCCGAAACTTTTTTGTTTACTAATGGAATGTTATATATATTGCCAACAGGATAATCGGATGTATCGAAAAATGTATGGCAGTATTTTTTCATTACATTACATACATCAGCATGATTAATCTCATAAATTAGTGAGTCAGTATCTGTATAAAGCACTGTGCAACTTGAGAATTTTTGTCGCATATAACTATACTGAAAATCATAGAGTTGTTTTGGCGAGATCTAATATACACATTGTAACGTAGATCGGCTTGTTAAACCATACCTCAGATTTTGCAATCTCAATAATCACTAAATGTTCATTTATTATGTTGCTGCTTTTAAATTCTGGTCTCGAAATTAATGTCTCAGCTCCATAACGTCCACACCATTTCGCTATAAGTTTTACTGAGGAGTGTTTCCGAACATTCTCCATAGTTTTACCAAAAACCGCATTATTAATAAGTTTAAACAGGTTCTCTTCGAATGCGTTTTTGGCATTTTGTCTAAGACAAGTGTTTAGGCCAATGTACGATTTTAACCATGGCGACTGTGAAAATGATAAGACACGATGTATCTTTCTAATTTTAACACCCAAGGCCAAGGCCTGCTTCAAATTTCGATAATGCATTACGTACTCTGTCTTATTATATAGTGTTGCTAAAAGTTTTTTGGTTTTAGATCCCTCCTGTACCCGATGTTCAGGACAAGGTGGAAGATCATAAAATTTGTTATGAAGCTCATAAAGAACTTCCAGATCGGCTTCTAAGACGTAACCGATGTTAGCATCATCGGAAATTTTATTAATTTATAGTGCATCCATTTCGTTTTCGGAACGCCACTTGATGTTTGATATTGCGACATCTCCCACTCATATTGACTATTAATGTCAAAGTACATGAGGTAGGACTCTTCTTTAGATGAATCGTATGAAGGTATGTACTTATTATTAGCTTCAGCATACCGTTTGGAACATTGACTCAAGCCGCCTCTTATGCCTTTTTCTATAAACATAACCTTGTCCAAATCAGTTAAGACTTCAAGTTTAGTCTGATTAGTTTTAAACAATTGAAACTTCATGCATTGCCAGGCATATTCTGGTAAAGTATATGCGCATGCTGGATCTAGGCCATATATTTTGAAAGATGTATTACGAAATTGCTCAAAAACGTCCGCCAACAATAGAACGACTGTCTTCATATACAAGTCCGAATAGTCTTAAAATAAAAATAGGGCTAAGCCCTCACGATGATAAGCGGCATTGTATGCTCGATGGTGGAAGAAGACTAATGTTAATAGATTAGATATTTTGTTATATTATGAAAATGTGGTTATACTGCGTAATCATGGTATGTATTTATTGATTACTCGAATGACGTGTAGTTCTGTACCTATATATGAAATGTTTATTTACAGTTAAATAATAAATGTACCTATATAAAGCATTGATTGGTTTTTACAATTTTTTTCCTATTTTGTTTTCTATTCCAAAAAATTATTATTTATTTTCTGGTATTTAAAATTTATTCAGGCTTTTAGATAGTGCCCATTACAGTATTTTATTTTATGAATTTTCTACTTTCTATAGTGACTCTTTTGCCGCCCGGCGTCGGTGACCTTGAATACCAGAATAGACCATAGATTTTCATATGGGAATTTACTTGTAAAAATTGCCCTAGAACATACATAGCTTATCTACTCCGATTCCTAGCGATTCGGAACCTGTTTTAATCGGTTAAAGACCGGTTTAAAACGCATCACGACCGGAGTATGACCGATTCAAAATGATTAACGGCCAATTCAATGTGGATCAGAACCGGTTCAAGAGTGGTTCAATGCGGATCAGAAGCGATTCAAAACTGATCAAGATTGGCTCAAAGCAATTGAAGATCTGCGCAAAGCAGATTGCAACACGTTTTTCTGATTGAAGTTGAAAATGAAAGTAAAGATTTTATTTATTTTATTTATTTACTTTTTTTGTTAATTAAAAAGGAACCTAGCCCCGGAGAGATTCGCGTTACAAAGCCCGGCACTGTGGGTGTAGTGCAGGGTGACTAGGTCAGCTAAAAAAAAAATCAACAGATACTTAATTTGAAACTATCCAGGAAACTAGAAAAATTGTGGCATTATAATTAGCTAACTTAACCAATCAAGAAAACACACTCTAAAAATTTAAGGAACAATATATTTGCTAAGTTCTTTCTTTTTCTTTGAAAACACAGCAACAATCTATCTGGAGAAAAAGGTTCAATAAAAATGTGGTTAAATAAAGACAAGATAATGTTAAATGACTGTTATAGTTATAGATAAAATAAACAGAGTACAATGTGAAGATTGTACAGAGACCAATTCAGTTGGAAATACTCGGTTCTATATGCCTTTCCACTAAATGCACTATATACTACTTATCAAAGTGATCACTTTACGTTGACTAAGCTTCTTACAACTAGGTATGCGTGAGCTAATAGCTGCACTGATTTTAGATGTAAAAATAATAGTATGTAGCAACGAACGGCTACTGTAATTAAATCAAATGACTCGACAAGTTAATAAGAGAACCGAACTAGAATGAAACTATTAGAAGTATAGTGGTCGCTTGCTTCATATGAAAAAGAGATAAAATTCAGAGCGGTTATATCTCCCGACTAATGAATGAGAAGAATGAAATTTTCCAGCCAGCGCTTGACTTTTATTAAAATGAGAAAACAATTCAAAGCAATCAGATTAACTGGTCCGATAAACCAGTGAATAAATGTAAATTAAATGAATTAAAATCAATGAGCTACCTCAGAACTAGGCGTTCAATGTTTGATTTATATGAATAAAAGAAAACGAAGAGTGATTATACTACATGGATAAACATAAGAAACAATGAGACACAAAGCTTATAGTACTATACCCAGATCCCGTCGTCGAACTCTGGTAGAGGCGGCGGCACTTATAGATACCCAGGAGTGGGCTCACGATGGTCTCCAGTGAGGGAAACAAAAGGTTGTAGCCCTTCGATAAGAGTTCAGGCCCTCTGTAAAACGTTGTAGTCCTTCGGAAAGAATAGACTTCTGGCCCTCCAGGGATGAATGGACTTCTGTCCCTACAGGGAAGAAAACTTCTAGCCCTCCAGAAAGAAGTTGTGGCCTTTCAATGCAGCTCCTTGCCCTCCAGAAAAAAAAGTTGTGGACCTTCAATAAGCTCTGCCCCTCCCGAAAAAAAACCTGAAATAATCCAGTACGCATTAAACGAAGCCCCCTTACTTTAATAGAAATCATCGCATAAATACGTCTTCTTTATAAAACAAATTTTCCCAGACAAAAAAAAAACCATGGACTTGCAATGCAATAAAGCAAATAAAAGAGATATTAAGGTTCGGACAACTTGAAAATAAAAGATAGGTATGAATCACCCCTAAAAGAATATATAAACTTCCCCATATGATCAAAATTAAAGTTGCATTAAAATAAAAATTCGGATTAGATAAATTGGAGTAGATAAGATAACACGTGAGAAAAGCAAATGGCGATATTTGCACAAAAAAAACACAGATAAGCAATCAAACTTGGACGTCAGGGTCGACTATGAGAGATTCGACGGTCTCGGTCTTATGGGACGAACGTGGAAACCGCTATAAATAATGGAAACAAAAAAAAATTAGCATCATGGCGGTCACGCGCTTCACAGGCTATAGAAAAAGAAATCCAGAGAAAATGCTTACCTAGTACAGCATGTAGAGCCCGAAAATCGGTCGTGTTAAAACACAAGCAGAAACAACACAATAGATGCCCTATCAAAAAGGGTTGTATTATAGCACAATACTAAAACGTGAAGTTTCCAGCCGCACTCGCAAACGTTCCTCTTACGTTCCGATCAAACTAGTGCAGGGCCGTCCACTCCTTTTGTCAATTGGCCTTCGAGATTCGATGCTGCGTCACAAGTAGTGAGGGGCGAAAATGCCGAGTGATTCGATCCAAGGAATAATTCGAAGATATTATGCGACCGAGCTCTCGCTTGTCATGATGGCAACATGATGGCGGAGGATACAGCTAATGCATTGAAGACGAGAGATTCACGAAATAATAGAGAATATTCCCTAACAAAACGGTAACCCTTTAGCAATGCGAATCGACACCTGGCATTCACAACAACCGGCACATTCCTATTACTCCGTCGCGAAGGTCACAAAAACCCCTACTAACGTACGGATCGAGTCAAGTGTAGCATTTTTTGCAGGCTTCACGAACTACATTCTGAAAAATATAAATCGATTCGCTGGCTGTTCATGATAAATAAGATACGAATCAAACCGAGCTATCTTAATAATAATGTACATCGCTTATCAACTAAAATAAATAGTCACAACGGATCATAAAAGCTAATACAAATATAAAGCTAACCTATACTTAAAATATAGTTAATTCATATAAGGAAAGTGGCATTTACAAGCAAATCGAAATAATAAATTTAGAATTAATAAACCGACGCGATGACAATTTCAAGCGAATTGTTGGCAAAACAAATTAATAAATTTAGAATTAATAAACCGATGCGTGCAAAATACAGCATCATTTTTCACCTAAATGCGGCATATAAATGAAATTTTGAAATCGGCAAAATCGAACTATTACAAGATCAAGACCGGTTTGAGATTCAAGCGATTGCACATCAAAAGCTTCTCTCTGAGAGCAGGAGGCCCCAGAAGTGTCCAAGCTATCTCTATATGAAAATTTTCATAATCATATGGATAAAACTTTCTGCTCCAATTGTAATAATTCTAATGTTTAACTATATTGTCACGCCTAGAATTTTTGTATGCCTTTTACTCTTACGACCTTTATATCGTGACCACTACGCCTTAGTTGGCGTGAGAGTTATACAGCTCAGATTTGGGATTGATCTGTGTCAGGTGAGAAGAGATGATAAAGAAAGCACTTTGGATAAAAACAATAAAAATGGCTATTGGTCAAAAGACTTAATGAGAAGACAATAACAATGTCTATTGGTAAGAAACTTAATAAGTTTGCCCTTTACACGCCTACTAAAGTGCGCATGTCTCTTCAATTGAGATATATTTTTTATTTGTTTATAGGTCTTTGGTTACTGTTTTATAAAGTAGTTTTCTTAAGAGTTGTGTTGTTTTTTATTTATGGTTGGCTTTATCTTAAGTACATTCAGAGTTTACCCTGCACTCTAACTACTTCATAGAGTCTACTTTGAAAATTATATTTCCCAGAGCTCTGACAATTTTATCGTAGTTTCGACTTTTACTATTGTAGGTAGGCAGCCCCCAAGTCCGAGAACATGTGTTCTGCGAAACTCAGGTTCGGATAAGAAATAAGTTTGCGGGTTAGGATCCTACGTACATGTGAACTGCAGGGATCTGGTTTAGGTGAGAAACAAAGTTTACCAAACTGATATTTCTTCGTTTTCCAGGCTAGTACTCGGACAACAAACTTTGCTAGGGGCGCTCTAACATTGCACAAATTATAAGCAACTTTTACGCTAAATTGAGCTTATGTTTTCACCTTGCAACCAGGCTGTGTTTTTCTAAAGCAGTCTTTTGTAGAGTAGCCAGGCATTTACCAAACTCAAATCCAGAAGATGATAGAAAATACGCATGTACCATTTGCGACTTTTCAAATTTATCTTATACTTTCCCATGAAGCTGTCCAGCAAATCAACGCCACCCCATATGTCGGTTATACTCGCAAATAATGATTGTGCACTTAACTTCAACGATTTTTTCTCTTTGCGATCGAACCGTTTCACTTTCGAGGTAGATTCTTCCTGCAAAGGATGACGCTAAAGTCACATATTTATTATCTTTCCACACAACAATAGATATGTCAATACCATCCACTTAAGCAACCAACTCGTGGTTTGTCCCACGATCCGCTTTCTTCATAGCGGCCTCCATTGTCAATTTGCAATTTGGTATTCTGTTTCGTCGTATTATGCCCAGAGAAAGAATTCCTTCTTTGGCCAAATTTACCATCAGCTGCAAGGATGTATAGTATTTGTTGTGATACAGTCTATAATTCTTCTGGCGACGAATAGTTTTGGCTAAGCGTAGAATCAAATTGGAAGTAACTCCAAGGTCGGGCCCATCATCAGGTTGATTACATTTTTGTTCACTAGTATAAATTTCGAATTTATAGGCAAACCCCGAATGGCCTGACATCACAAAAAACTTGAGCTCCATTTATGAGGCTTCATATAATGTCTGACTTTCATTGAGCACATTTGCTCATCAATGCTGACATGTTGCTCTAAAGCCATTGAAGATTTTTTTTTGTTCAGGTAGTCAATGAGGGATCTGATCTTATAAAGCCTATCGTTTCCCGGCTGAACACCAGGAATGAAGGTAGCATTATTGTTGAAATGAATAAACTGGCGTATCTTTTTAAATTTGTTCACTAGCATCGCATCTGCGATAGGCGCAAATCTCAATTCTTCACTCCAAAATTACCTGATGGTGGGTATATGTACCAGCGATGTATAAATACTGACGCCAAAGTAATTCTTCATTTCATTCTCTGTAAAAATAAGTGGTCTTTCAGACTTAGCTTGCACTGAGATAAGTTGGTTTCTTCAGTAATCTTTGCTAGCAGTTCTTCTGAGAAAAATAATTAGAAGAACTGAGAAGGAGTTTCTAATGACATTATGTCAGCAGACAGCTCAGTATCCCCATAAAAGCGTAACTGACACTCATTCGACTCCAAGAACTTTAATTTTCAGTCAATGTATTTTTTTAGTGAGTTCGCTTGCGCCTTCTTCTGTTTGGCAGGCAAAATGTTCGTAAATAGCAAATAGTCATTATCATCTTTCACATCTAGTGTTGCGTTACTTTCATCATTGTTGGAATCACCTTCACTATTACTCTCTGGTATAAAAGAACGGTCTTCCAAACTGTCTGCATCGCTTACATCATATCCATCATCACTCAGACCGGAGAAATTCTTCCAGTAGAACGCAAGGTCCTGCTCGGTTAGTGGTTTTTGCTCATCCTAGAATAAAAAAAGAATCGGCAACATTCCAGAAAAGTTCACAGTCCATCACAAATATGCAACCGGGGGGGGACATTGAAAATGCCGAAGCAGAATGCAATGCTTATTAAATTTGAGATCTACAAAAAACTCATTATTGTGTTGAAATATATAGTTGATAGAAGTTTGGGTGAGATCAGGTTAGATTACGTAAATTTAGTTTACCAAAATATACCAAATAAATGTATATTACTTCAAGTTTCGTTCTTTTTACAATTTAAAGCGTTATTATTGTGGTTGTAAAAAGCAAAAGACCATTTGCACTCGATTCAACTCACATGCCTCGATCTAACAATATGAAACACTACTATTATGTGGTGAGAAACTAAAAGTCACCCTCACCCACCCTTAAAAAATTACTTTTAGCAGATTACGCAAGTTTAGTTTACCAACATATACCACATAAATGCATATTTATTCAAGTTTCGTTCGTTTTTACTATTTATAACACTAGTGGTGGTTGTAAAAACTGCATTTGATTCGTCTCTCAATTCCCGATCTAACGCGGTTACTTTCACCTAGTATCAACTTACTTTAGTCATTTGAGACCATTCCAATACGTTACAATCAATTTTAATAGATTTTGTTAGTTTTGGTTTGTCGTCTTATCAACTTTCGGTTAGTTTCTCTTAGTCGCAGCTTTTTTACTTATTTAAGTCGGTTTCGTTACGTTATAATTAATTTTAATTGATTTGGTTACTTTTGGTTGGTCGTCCAATCAACTTTCTGATAGTTTCCCTTAGTCTTAACTTATTTTAGTCATTTGAACCGGTTCCGATACGTTTTAATTAATTTTAATGGACATGGTTAGTTTGGGTTAGTCGTTCAATCAACTTTCGGTTAGTTTCACTTAGACTCAAATTATTTTATTTTCATTCATTTGAGTCGGTTCCGATCCGTTATTATCAAGTTTAATAGATTTGGTTAGTCGTCTAATCAACTTTCGGTTAATTTCACTTAGTATCAGCTTATTTTCGTCATTTGAACTTACGATATGTTATAATCTATTTTAATCGATTAGATTATTTTTGGTTCATCGTCGAATCAACTTTCGGTTAGTTTTTCTTAGTCGTAACTTAGTTTAGTCATTTGAACCGGTTCCGATACGTTATAATCAATTTTAATGGATTTGTTTAGTTTTGGTTAGTCGTTCAATTAACTTTCGGTTAGTTTCACTTAGTTTCAAATTATTTTAGTCAATTGAGTCTGTTCCGATATGTTATAAAAAATTTTAATAGATTTGGTTAGTCGTCTAATCAACTTTCGGTTCATTTCACTAAGTATCAACTTATTTTAGTCATTTGGAGCGGTTACGATTCGTTAAAATCAATTTTAGCGGCTTAAGTTATTTTTGGTTAGTCGTCGAATCAACTTTCGGTTACTTTCACTTAGTCTCAACTTATTTTAGTTATTTGAGTCGGTTCAGATACGTTAAAATCAATTTTAATAGATTTGGTTAGTTTTGGTTAGTCGTATAATCAACTTTCGGTTAGTTTCACTCAATATCAACCTACTTAAATCATTTGAACCGTTTCCGATACGTTATAAACAGTTTTAATAGATTGGGTTAGTTTTGGTTAGTCGTCAATTCAAATTTCGGTTGGTTTCACTTAATATCAAATTACTTTAATCATTTGAACCGGTTACGATACGTTATAATCAATTTTAATAGATTTGGCTATTCTTAGTTAATCGTCTATTAAACTTTCGGTTAATTTCACTTAGTCCAACTTATTTTACTTATTTGAGCTGGTTCCGATACGTTATAATCAATTTAATAAGTATGATTAGTTTTGGTTAAATTTGATTAGTATTGGATAATCGTCGAATCAACTTCCAGTTAGTTTCACTTAGTTTCAACTTAGTTTACTTATTTGAGCCGGTTCCGATACGTTATAATCAGTTTTAATAGATTTGATTATTTTGGTTTGTCGTTCAATTAACTTTCGGATAGTTTCACTTAGTCTTTACTTATTTTAGTCATTTCATTGATTTGGTTAGTTCTGGTTAGTCGTTTAATCAACTTTCGGTTAGTTCCACTTAGTCTCATTTTATTTTACTAATTTGAGCCGGTTCTGATATGTTATAATCAATTTTAATAGATTTGGTTAGTTTTGATTAGTCGTCTAATCATCTTTCGGTTAATTTCACTTAGTCCCAACTTATTTTAGTCATTTGAGTCGGTTCCGACACGTTATAATTAAGTTTAATAATGTTGGTAACTATAATATATATAATCAATTTTATTAGATTTGGTTAGTTTGTGTTAGTCGTCTAATTAACTTTTGGTTAGTTACACTTAGTCTCAGCTTATTTCACTTATTTGAGCTGGTTTTGATACGTTATAATCAATTTTAATAGATTTGGTTAATTTTTGTTAGTCGTCTAATCAACTTGCGGTTAGTTTCCCCTTCCTAGATCTGTGGTTATTTTTACTTAGTCTCAACCTATTTTAGTAATTTTTGTCGGTTTTGATACCTTATAATAAAGTTTAATTAATTTGGTTAATTTAGGTGTGTTGCCTAATCAATTTCCGGTTAGTTTCACTTAGTCTCAAGGTATTTTACTTACTTGAGCTGGTTTTGATACGTTAAAATGAGTTTTACTAGATTTGGTTAGTTTGGTTAGTCGTCTAATCAATTTTAGGTTATTTTCACTTATTCTCAACTTATTATAGTCATTTGAACTGTTTCCGATATGTTCTAATCAGTTTTAATAGATTTGGTTAATTTTGGTTAGTCGTCTAATTAACTTGCGGTTAGTTTCCCCTTCCTAGATCTGTGGTTATTTTCACTTAGTCTCAACTTATTTTAGTCATTTTTGTCGGTTTTGATACCTTATAATCAAGTTTAATTAATTTGGTTAATTTTGGTTAGTTGCCTAATCAACTTCCGGTTAGTTTTACTTAGTCTCAAATTATTTTACTTACTTGAGCCGGTTGTGATACGTTATAATGAGTTTTACTAGATTTGGTTAGTTTTGGTTAGTCGTCTAATCAATTTTCGGTTAGTTTCACTTAGTCTCAATTTATTTTCGTTATTTGAGCGGGTTCCGATACGCTATAATCAGTTATGCATAAACCGTGTCGTGACTCAATAAAATTTTCCGTGTCGTGATGCGACCTTGGAAGCTCACTGTCAAGAAACCAAAGTATTCATCTGAACCGGCTCCGATACGTTATAGTAAAATATAATGTTTCTGGTTAGTTTTCGTTAGTCGCCAAAAATTTGGTTCGTTTTGGTTAGTTTTAACTTACTTTAATTTGTGTAACCTATTTCCATACATTTTAGCACGTTTTGGTGCTTTTGGTTACTTTTGGTTAGTCATTCAATCAACTTTCCGATATGCTATAACCAAAGTTAATGATTTTGGTTAATTTTGGTTAGTCGCCAAAAATCGGTTAATTTGGGTACTATAATATTTTGAATCTGTTTCGATACGTTTTAGCCATATTTGGTGCTTTTGGTTAGTTCGGGTTAGATTGGGTTAGATAGTCGTCGTGGGTAGTCGTTCAATCAATATTCGGTTGATTTCAGTTAGTTTTAATCTTAGTCATTTCAATCGGCGCCGATACGTTATAACTGAATTTAATGTTTTTGGTTAGTTTTAGTTAGTCGCCAAAACTCGGTTTGTTTTGGTTAGTTTTAGTCCGATACGTTTTAGCCTTTTTCGGAGCTTTTAATAAGTTTGGGTTAGTCGTTGTAACAACTTTCGGTTAGTTTTAGTTAGTTCCAATTTATTTTATTAATTTGAATTGGTTATAACCAATTTTAATTCTAAAGGTTAGGTTTTCTTATTCGCCAAATTTCGGTTACTTTGAGTTAGTTTTAACTTACTTTTAATTTTTTAATTTGCTCCGATTCATTTTAACCCTTTTTGTGCTTTTGGTTACTTTTAGTTATTTTGGGTTAGTTTGAGTTAGTCGTTCAACCAACTTTCGGTTAGTTTCAGTTAGCTTTAATTTATTTTGGTCATTTGAATCGATTCCGTCCTCAGAAACAGACTAATACGATCTCTCACGTATATTACGTGATAGGAAAAAAATAGTTATTTGTGTATTTAGAGCGCAAAGTAATGGATTGCCGCTTACTGCGCGACGCGTAACGGAGCGCAGTAATCTTTCGAAAACAGCACTCTTACTTTGCGCTCGAAAAACACACATAACTTTTTCTACAGCCGCATTTTTTAAAATTAAATGCACATTTTTCTCTATACTGATTCTGAAATTTGCAAATGACTGTCAGTTTTAACATATTATATTCGGGCTTCGGGCATATTTAGAACAGGATTGCCAGCAACAAACTGTAACAAACGCACGACTGTCATTTATTTATCTTCGGTTTCCATGACCATTCAAAGCACACTCGACGGAAAAAGTGAGAATTTTCTTTTCCATGTTCGCGCTAGGGCGCAAAATAAGGATCCACAATTTAGTAATTAGTTATTTTGCGCTCGGCTGCAGAAAATAGTTATTTGTGTATTTAGAGCGCAAAGTAACGGATTGCCGCTTGAGAAAGAATGTTACTGCGCGACGCGTAGCGGAGCGCAGTAATCTTTCGAAAACGGCAATCTTACTTTGCGCTCGAAAAACACACAGAACTTTTTCTACAGCCCCATTTTTTAAAAATAAATGCACATTTTTCTCTATACTTATTCTGAAATTTGCAAATGACTGTCAGTTTTGACATATTATGTTCGGGCTTCGGGCATATTTAGAACAGGAGTGCCAGCAACAAACTGTAATAAACGCACGACTGTCATTTATGTATCTTCGGTTTCCATGACCATTCATAGCACACTAGACGGAAAAAGTGAGAATTTCCTTTTCCATGTTCGCGCTAGAGCGCAAAATAAGGATCCACGGCATTCGTCGATTTTGCGTTTTCATTTGAATTTAGTATTTAGTTATTTTGCGCGCGGCTGTAGAAAATAGTTATTTGTGTATTTAGAGCGCAAAGTAACGGATTGCCACTTGAGAAAGAATGTTACTGCGCGACGCGTAGCGGAGCGCAGTAATCTTTCGAAAACGGCAATCTTACTTTGCGCTCGAAAAACACACAGAACTTTTTCTACAGCCGCATTTTTTAAAATTAAATCCACATTTTTCTCTATACTTATTCTGAAATTTGCAAATGACTGTCAGTTTTGACATATTATATTCGGGCTTCGCGCATATTTAGAACAGGAGTGCCAGCAACAAACTGTAACAAACGCACGACTGTCATTTATTTATCTTCGGTTTCCATGACCATTCATAGCACACTCGACGGAAAAAGTGAGATTTTTCTTTTCCATGTTCGCGCTAGAGCGCAAAATAAGGATCCACGGCATTCGATGATTTTGCGATTTCATTTGAATTTAGCAATTAGTTATTTTGCGCGTGGCTGTAGAAAAAAACATTTTCAATGTTAAAAAAACATGAAATGGAGAGAATGCATAGTGTTGACGATCGGTAACAAATCAAAAATAACGTTATTTTGTCAAACCAAACAACATGATATATGCATAATACACACATTTCAGACCTCGAAACACAATTTTCACATCACTCAGTAAGACTCTCTTCAAATATACCACTTTTTAAAATTAAACAACACAAACAGTGCGAATTAGACCTGCGGAATGAGCAAAATGGTCGCTCGTCATTCCAATTTCTTCAGCGATTTGTACGCATCTTGTAATTGATAGGTATGTAGACAAACAGACACGCCATGCAGCAGTGCAATATTTGCCGTCTCAGGCGTTCCAGTAAAATAATAAGTGGTATGTTACCAAAAAGCAACAACATGAACTTAAGGGTTAAAATTAAATATAGCACTTTATAAAAATATTTTGTTTCTATGTCCAAAATCGACAAATTCCGGCTTTTGCTAAGTTGGAAAAAGCTGCAAAGGCCATTAGCTCTAAAAAACAATTGCTGTTGGGAAAGTAAATGTGCAGTGTGTATTTCTATCGTTTTATAAACTTATGTTCCCAAACAAGAGATATTCGCTTGGTGTATTGACTGAAGTACTTTTCAGTTAATTTTAGTATTGATGATGCGATATCAGATTCACATTAAAATGTTTTTTAATAATAAACTTTCTACCAGAAATAAGGGTATGTGCTCAAAAATATGTTTTATTTTTATTTTATTAGCTTTCAAAACTAAACCCAATAACATGCAAAAACTGATATCATCGTTTCCAAATTGTCATGAACACAATAAGGAAACCAAATTAAACATAATAATATCGGGAATGTTTTTACCTTATTACCATGTGCATATGGAAATTTTGAAAAAAGCCGACCATAAATTGTCAAAAAACAATTACGTTCAAAATAAAGATATACAAGACTAATTTGTCAAAAAACCTACATCTTCTTTATGAGTTGCAAACAGAGAGCTAAATATTTTTCAAAGATTTTTTTAACAAGGCATTAATAGTAAGCTAGGATAGCATTAATAAATTTAATTCTTTGCATGACCCTATAAATAAAAGTCTAGGGGAGTAATGTATGCAGGCCTGGCAGGCCAGCGCATAGGTCCACTGTTCGATATAAATCTCTTACCAAAAGTTTCTGATAAAAATGTTTACATCTTCCTTTTGAATTGTGAGAGGAACATCCATCTTGCTGAAACCATAAACGTCTCTAAATGCCGGAAATTATTCAGTCAATTGCACATTTTTGCTCAATCAGTGTTTACCACCAAATTATTAAATCGTCGCTTAAAGCTTCATTATTACCTTATCCTTTTGGAGAATTACATGCTTTTTAAAAACACGACGGCGAACCAACCAAATTATTAAATTGTCTCCTACTTAAAACTCCATCTTTTCTTACCTTATAACTATCTGACTAGTAGACAGTAGGTTGCGACATATCGAGGGAGATATCCTGTATATTAATGTTTTCGTTTACGATATACATGTGTCTATCAACTTTAAAAAAAGTGTATATAGCACAAACCTTCTATTTGGTTAGTAAAATTTTAACTCGTTGCATATTATACTATTATAAACAGTGTTCTAAGATAACAATCTATAATTATTCATTTCCAAAAATGCAGTTAGGTATTTGCAGGAAATAGTCGCTTTTAATTTTGCAGTTTTACCATGCCTTCTGATTAAACAGGAGCACATTGTAACTGGTTTTGCAGCTAAATTGATATTTTGTATTCCGTTTTATGTTAAATGCTTTCAAAATGCAGCAACTGATTTTGCAAGTTAAAGCTTTTATGAGCAGAAATAGTTCGATATTCATTGGTACTTTAATTTTGAATATTTAATGATCAATACAGTTTGATCAAGTAAATTATTGTTCAATCCAGGGATAATATCTATAATAATAGATATCAAAATTACAAATGAACATAATATTTAATCAAGTGTATCTACAGCGTGTTTTTTTTTGCAGCTAAAATTGATTGTCCTAGAAGAACTTATTAGGAATATAACTAATTAAAATACAATAGTTAAACTTAGCATCCGAGACGTTAATTGTCTCAACAAATTGTGAACATTTGATAATTAGTTTCACTATTAAACTTCGTTCTATGGAAACTGAGTGTTTACTACAAATGAATTTATTATATAAGTAGTGTGGTTTATTAAATCTGCAACATATCGGAAACTTTTTTATTATTAATTTCTCAGAAAATTTTACTCTTGATAAAAGTTTAAATATGAGGCATTGTATACATGGGAGCAAAATTTATAAAAATGTGCTTGCCTAAAATTAAAAAGAATTAAATGCGGCAATGTTCATGCAAGCTGTAGCTTTTGAGAAATTTAGCGAAAAAAGTTTCGCATTTTCGATTTTAATTTTTTTCAGAAACTACAGCTCAAGAAGATTCTGAAGTCCCTTATTTCTTGTGTCATGGCTTGATGTGATCTTCAGTAAATAGAATTTCTCAGTGTTATACATGATGTGAAAGAATAAAATGTAAAAATGTAAAATTTTTATTGTCTGCACCTGTTCATCGTAATCACATTTAGAAGTTTTAGTCGATATCTAGGGACGTATTTGGCAGTTTTGTTTTTTTCTGTTTGGAAAAATAGTTACGGGGCATATTTAACAAGTAGTCATTTTTTAAATTTAATAAAAATTATCAATCACTCTAAGCAATTTCGTTTGATGTCGAACTCGTGTGCAATTTTTTATCTAGGTTTTCTGTACACAGAAGGCCATGATTTTAGCTCCTTCCAATTATACTTCAAGATGTGAATCCTGATGTACCTATTAAGTCAGCTATTAATTTAAGTTTTCAGTTTCAATGCTGTGGGAAAAAAATAGAGTAACAAAAACCCTGGAAACGAAGTTCAAACTAATGACAGTAATTGTCATCTGATTAAGGGTAAGCAATCTTTTCATTCCGTAGTATATCCTAAAAATGACTTTAAGCGGAAATGAGTTACGAAACATTCTGCGGTAAGTTGTACAATGTAATTTAAGAGAGCTTCTTTAAGAAACATATTGCGCCAACGACGCATAAATATACAAGATATCTTGGTGGGGACAAACTAATGACTGGACGATAGAAAGAAGCCAAAATCATGATAATCCTGTATATAGAAAAGTTTGGTAATGCGGTCGCAAAAGATGTACGACCCCCAGGGAAGATCGTCTAATGAACTTATCTGTCTGGCGCAGAAGAATTTTAAATGTCTCCTCATCCTGCCCACAACGTTTTTCGAAGACTATGGACTGAAGCATATTTGAACAGAAGAATAACAGAATGGATATGTTGCATGTTTACTGATGAATTTCGCTTTGTAACATATGCATACGATGGGCGAATGTTAGTTTAGAGAGAAAGGATGGATCGGTTTATTGAAGAAAATATGGAAGCTAGTGTACCGTTTGAAGGAAGAACTGTGTCTGTATGGGGTAGAGTAATGAGGAATGGCAAAACTAATTTGGTAGTGTATATTGAATAAGGTTTAAATGGCGTTAGGTATCGTGACTTGTGTTTGAATGAGATTGTCGTTCCCTTTACTTAGAACTGTGGCTAAGTCGTTCCCCTTACTCGGAACTGTGGCTAAGGTTTTATTCTGGTGGATGATAATGCACGTCCACACAGGGTTCGAATTATCCAAGAATGTCTGAGAGAGAATGGTATTGAGCGAACGAATTGGCTTGCTAAGCCGCCAGACATTCAAATTTAAATTCAAATTGAAATATATTACAGGTCAAAAGAAAAATAAATCATAACAAAAATACGTAAAACTAGAATTCTACATTTAAAAACCACAGTTTATGACAATTATGAATCTTCAACATATAAAGGTGTAACCATTCAACATCAGAGATATAAAATTTTACCATATTATATACAATACACATATTAAATGTCAGGTACATCACACATTGAAACCTCATAAACTGAATGAAATGTTTTTTATAAAAGAAATGTATTCAGTCGACTCTTGAAAATGTTCAGTGGCAATATCCTAACCTCCCCTGGGACCTTATTGAAGCACTTTACCCCCCAGTAATCAGGCCCAATTTGACATCTTTTAAGTCTACGGTAAGGCACTGTTAAGTTCTGCCTGTTTCTTGTATCATTGACACCCTACCTTTAGAATATTTTTTTACGTAATCAGGTTTTCAAGAATATATACTGATGGAAGTGTGAGAATGTCGAGAGATGAAAAAGCCCTTTTGCAGTCTACCCTGTAAGCGCGGCCTGCTATAATTCTGATTGCTCTTCTTTGTAGAGCACAAATCCTCTGTGTATGTGCTGAGTGTCCCCACAACATAATCGCATATGAGAGTATAGAGTGTATTAAAGACCAGTATGCAGTTTTCAGTATAGTAGTGGAAACACATGTGCTTAGACCTCTTAGGGCAAAACACCTACTCGGTGTCTTTCTTCTACA
Source organism: Pissodes strobi (assembly GCA_016904865.1). Lineage (NCBI taxonomy): Eukaryota > Metazoa > Arthropoda > Insecta > Coleoptera > Curculionidae > Pissodes > Pissodes strobi. Next base: position 40,900 of record JAEQML010052812.1, read on the forward strand.
CAGTGAATACACATGGGCATCAAATTTAAGTTTTCTGTCAAATTTGAATACCCAGCAATTTTACACTTTCCAGGGTCTCAAACTGATTAGGTAGGTTTTTTAGCGCAAACATCAAAGTATGACGTATCTCCTCATTCAACAGTAGTTTGTTTGCTTTGAACCAATCCCCTGTCACACGTAGCAACTCCAGTGTTGAGATTAGAGTGCACCCACTGCAGGATAGTGAGGTATCATCCGCAAAGAAAGTGTATATTGTCTCTAAGTTCTCTAGTGGGAGGTCGTTTATGTAGAGTACTCAGTAGCGGATCCAGTACCTACCCATGTGGTACTCCTACATCCATCACTCGCTCCCCGGATGAGCTCATTCCTATCCTTACAATCTCAGATCGCTCTTCCAGGTATGATTTTAATAGCTTAATACTGCTCTCATCAAAGTTATAGAACTTAAGTTTATTTAGGAGAATACTATGTATGACATAGTCGAATGCCTTGCTTAGGTCAGAGAAGCATGATCCATTGCATTTGGAATTTGCAATAGATTCTATAATTCTGTCGACCAAGTTAAGGATGCCCAGAATTGTGCTTGTCTTCTCTCGGAAGCCAAACTGGTTATATGTAAATAGTTTATGGGTCTCAAAAAAGTCAGCAATCCTGACAGCAATGCATTTTTCAATTATTTTGGAAAATACTGGCAACAGGGATATTGCTCG
>MU190604.1:0-25364 GCA_016904865.1 Pissodes strobi
CTGCAACGAATTTTGACCCAGCGCAGCGATAGAATACACATTTGTGAATATTAAATTAGGAGACCATAATCTACTGATTGGTTCAGTTTATTCCAGTCATAGCAACAAATTGAAGCAAGTTTGCAAATCTATTTCGAAATCACGATCCCTCTTTCCTGTTAGGTGATAGTTTGAATGCGAAGTCGAAATCATAGGGCTGCCTGGTATAGATTGCAAATTTACCGACTTCTGCAATTACCGATAAGCGGTAAAACATGTATTAAATCCTAACTAATATTATAAATGCGAATGTGAGTTTGTTTGTTTGTTACGCTTTCACGCGTAAACTACTCAACCGATCATCATGAAATTTTGTACAGATATTTTCATATTTGATCAGCTGAGATTCAACCAGTGTTGAAAGTTTCGTTTCTTTAAGTGCTATCATCTCCAAATAATACAAACGCAATGAGGGCTTCGCGGAAATCTAATCGCCTGCCAATTTATTTTTTGTCATACTAAATACAACAGAACTCATTGATGTTAGCCAAAAGTTATTTGTCAGAGGGTTTTCTGTTCGCTTTGTTGATATTTAAAGCTCGACTCGATTTACGCAGATAATTAGAAAATGCTTCACACCCAAGGCTACGTCGTAGACTGGTTTCTGGTTTATCGCTTTGTTAAATGTTAGCAATCGTTTTGAATGAAGATTCAAAAATGATTATTAAATTACACATTTTGCAGTGCATGCATTAAAATACTTCCAGAGGAACTAACGTGTGACCTTATCTGGTCAGGTACCTAAAGCATGGACAGTACGTTCTGACCAATATAAGAGGAGTGCTGATGGCCCTGGTGGCCGAAAGAAATCTGACGGAATTACAGGACAGGTACAGATATTGACCAGTTAGCAGTTGTAAAGCAACAACACAAGACGCGGTAATTGTTATTTTAAATAGTGGTTTTGACTACTATTATTTCGATTGCACATAAAAGATGGTGTTGCGATCCTGTGTCAACAAACAAACCGAACAATTTCTGTTATATATGTTGTGAGGTGATCCTGAAAGTTGGAAATCAAGGTAAAGTTTGAGCTTCCAAAATTTGTTGCAATATTTGCTCTAGGACCCTAACGGGTGCTCACAAGATTATAAAATGTGGAATATCAATACTTTGTCGAGAATCTCAGAACTACGTTGATGATTATTGTTTTTGTTTCTGGTAGAAGCAAACATAAAATTTAATATCCTAATATTATTTGTGCCATTAGACCTGTCTGTGCCTCGTGAGGCTTCAAGTGTAGGTACCTGTCCATTGGAATCGGATATACGATTTTTCACTAAAAGTCGACACAGAAGGAAGATCATTACGAATGTAATAGCAGCAAGCAACTCCATTTTATATCTCAGGAAGAACTTAACGATCTTATTCGTTGGATCTACCGGGAACTAAGACACAGCCCCTTGGATCTCGCCTGCAGTAGTGGAATCACCTACAAGAAGGGCTGAACATTTTTACGTGTCGGAAAAGGGAGTCTAAGCTGACAGTTTTTTTTGCAATGGTTTACTGTCACGATATTCCAGGATTAATGAACCTACCGAGTTGCGATTCTTATTGATTCTTCGAAGGCAAGTCTAAAGGTAGTTTTGTTGCTTAATCAAAATCAACAACCATCCCTTGGTTATGATGTAAATATGAATGAAATATACGAAAATAATAGTATATTACTATGTTACTTTAAAGCATTAAGTACCAAGATCATAAATGGAATATCTGTGCCGATTTAAAAGTTGTTGCACTACTTACATGACTGTAGAGTGACTATACACCAAATATTGTTGTTTTTTAAGCGAATGGGACAGCAGAACCATAAACTAACATTATGTAGATAAAGAATGACTGAAACATGAAAATATTGTGCTCGGTCTGAAAAACGTCCTTAATGAACCCTTTGAGCAGCAGGGAATCTATTTACCTTATCTGTACATAAAATTAGCACTTATAAAAGAATTGTTAAACCCCCTAATAGAGAAGGAAATGCGTTTCTTTATTTGAAAGAGAAATTCTCGCGTAGAATTAGGGCAAAGCTTAAAGAAACCATGTCGCAAATACGAGAACTTCGACGAGAAATTTTCAAGGACAATAATTTTGAAACTGCACCTTTGGAAAAAGAAAGTAGTGCGTCAACTGCCATCGAAAATGTATGTAGCAACTTCCCAGGAAATAAGAAGTCTGAGAATTATGCAGAACTAGTTGAAGAACTTACAAGGAACTAGGTTGCAACATTTCACTTAAGCTGCATTTTCTTTACTCGCCTTTAAGAATATGAAGACAGATTTCACCAGTAAATTGCTCAAATGGAAAAGCAATACATTGAAAAATGGGCCCCAAACAGGTTGGCGGACTATACTGTTGAAGCCTCAAACGCTAAACTGATCTCACATATACAAACAAAAAAGACAACAAAATATATATTTTTTTAAATATATCCTCTTTTTTAAATCCACCAATATAAAGTATATTTTGTAAAAAAAATGTGACTCATTTTCTTTTCACTATATTTTTTATGGTTGTGTTTTCTCGTATATTCTTCTTATCTTCTCTAAAAGCTTATGTGTGATAGACAAAAACACAAAGAACTCAAAGACACAAAAGAACCAAAAAGGGGGCGACAAAATGCAGAACAGCTATACCTAATGATGTACTTGCACATGATAATCGAAAATGTAAATATATATTTATCTTCGTAAATTGTTATAAAATTGTCGATGCAATATATAGTAAATAAATTACTAATATAATGTTTTCACAGTGCGACATGTTTCTTATCTATAAGGACCGGAAATCATCCGCATCGATGTTACATCTACATGGTAAATCCCCAGTGATGGAATCTAATTAATGAAAGAACGTTTAAATAATTAGCTGTATTTCACAATGTCTGAATTATTTGAAATCTGACATCTGGTCTGAAATTGTAAACCGGGTTATTACATAACCCGACACGCTTAGAAAGAGAAACCTTCGCCGTGTCCGCAAAATTGATAACTATCGATGCTATGGTTAATTTATAAATTAAGACTAGAAGCTGCTACCGATATCTTTCTCTTAACTGGCGGAAATTAGTCACTAAATAGTGTTCGTTGTTGAATTCTGGAAATTGACTGTTCTCAGTAGTTTTATAATTATTAAGCGTGCAAATTTTGGAAATACCACGAGGTGTCTACAGGTTCTTTCGAGTGTGTGATCTTAAATAGTTTTCATTAAAGTCAATATATTCCCACAATAACAATAATAAAACACAGTTTAATGTCAATTAAATTCATAAATTAACAGTCATCATATTATCATCATACCATTTCGTACTTTATAGCTTATTGATCTCATTTTAGCAGCTTCTATAACCTCTACTGGCGTTCCAAAAAGCGTGTTATCACTTGATGTCAGTTTTCACCACAAATTTCTTGAAAGTTACAAAATTTTCAATTGCGATTAGATTGCATCGGTACAAAATTTAAAATTTTTTTATAGCTCTATAAAGAACTTTGCCTAGTCCACGGATATTCGTGTGATTGTAGGTAATAAATTATGGGCGCGAGTAATAATAGACTTATTCACAAAAGAAACTGTAATAATTTCAATTATTTAATCGTTGTAGAAAAATAGTATATTAATCAACGAGCATGAGAATGAGTAATGACTATTACATGCCGTTGCGAGTGGAATACTATACCTATTTTATAGTTTCTCAAAAAAAAAATCGATTGACATTTTAGATTTGCAAAGTGAAAATACTATATAAAAATAATTTGTATTACGCATGCATCATAATCGACGATTATCGCACGCTGCAGCGTACTTAAATAGTATATTTCATTACCAGTCCGGAAACTAGGCTTTTCCGGTGTGCGCACGACAGTTTCTGGTGTGAGGCGTAGCCGAACACCGGAAGTCGTGCAAGCACAGGAAAAGCTGTTTCTGGACGTGTAATGAACGATATTTTTCATAATACCTCTCTGAAATCAAGACATAAACATAAAATTATTATAATTTTACGTATCCAAAATCATGTCATAATACATTTTGTATTCACATGAAAGCAAACGTCAAATTTGCAAGACAAGCAAGACAGGTATTTAACTAATATTCATCAAGCGCTGCTATGGAAATGAGTTTATATGCTTTCTTGTAATTGAATAGGCAGCTAAATTTGAAGTATTTGTGACAAGTAATGTCAGAATAAATAAAATAATTTTACTTAAAATTAGACTATTGACGTTAAAAGGTACTAGATTAATCTTGTAGACTGCATCGCTGTATAATTTTAACCCAATTTATTATACTTTATCCTTATTCTGTGGCTAAATAACTGCAAATTTAGCACTTAAAATCAGGGAACGGGAAAACTTTTCCCGCTCCCTAATTAGAGATCGGGAAAATTTTTCCCGTGCCCAGACCGAAAAGACTTACTTTCTTTGCTCTACAGAGACATCGAAAATGATAGTTTTCAGAGAGGTATTATGAAAATGATGTTTATGATGAGCCTACTTTTTTAAATGTTGCTATAGAAACATTTGATCATCTCAAATGTAACAGATTAATATATTCGTCAATATATCCCTTAAGTTTAATATTTAAAACATTTTTGAGATTATGATGCATTCGTAATAAAACATAGCGTATGATATACGCGAGGATATACGTGTATAAGAGGCCTTTAAAGCACCTGCGACTTACAAAACACTCCGCTGCGCGTCGTGTTTTGAAATATGTCACGCGTGCTTTAAAGGCTCTCTTATACACTTATATCATAATATACTATTAATGTAGCCACTGAGGAATTGTTTATGTTGTTCACGTGTGTGAGTAATGGCATTTTTGAATAGTCGTGGAAAGAATAAGGTCCGGTCCTAGGTCCGGTCATTGATCACCAGGATTAATCTGCGATTAGTGCTATCAGCATGATTATTAGTGCTGTCAGCATGTTATGTCAGCACTTGATATGCTGGCGCAGTCGTTTTGAATTTGTTCAAGCATATTTTTCGTTTGGAAAACTTGGCTTCTTAGGCTTCTCGATAAATAGAAATTGTGAGGGGTTTCTCGTTAGGCGCTTCTTTGCTTCTGCATGCTATGCTATTTCTTCTGCATATCATGCTATTGGACTGCCTAGTTTAACCATTATGTCATCCAATGGTTGGTTCTCGGGCGCCACCGCATCTGGATTATAGTGGTAGAGGGCCCACTCCGCACTTTAGACAGTGGAGAAACGGCTAACCAGGGGTCAATCTTGAATGTTTGCGTGGTTACCGGCTGCTTTCAGAAATTCACTTGCTTATTCTAACTTAGTACTAGCAGGAAGGGATTTAGAAAGAAAACACACAATTTCAAAATACACCTAATACAGCATCTCTATTTGCCAACTGGAAATATAAAGAATGGTGACATCCAAACCCTGGTAACCTATGCTAACCTAGCGTTGCAACGAAAGAGTTATGCTTTACTAATCCAACCTACCTAAACTGAGGTTAACCTAAACTAGTAATTCTTAACTAAAAAGTTACTCTAATGCGACTTATGCTTAACCCAAAAGATAAAGAAACGAAAATATTGCCATAGGGGGGGTATGGTATGCGAAACGTAACGGAATGACATTGACATTGAGAAGAGAAACAGAGCCGCGTTATCAACTGTTAAGGAACGGTACTACTACGACGAAGCTACTTGGATTACGGTATCCACGAGTCCACGGACAGGCACTCGAATGACGGTCCAACATCGGTCCAACGTAGCTCCTCTGCCTTGGTCCTGACGGGTATGGATATACGCGGCCTGACGGTTAGGAGATTGGCGGAAACATGCGACGATAGCGTTAAGGTTCGGATAATATCTGACATAAGGATGACGACGATACATAGGATACGGTGCGACATTAATAAACGACCTGACGAGGCTTCCTGCATATGTGAAATATAAAACCCGGATTGCGCGTGCGCGGATACGTCATTGCTTTCCGGTCGTGCTTCGCTACTACGATTTTACGCCGTCGTTGAGGCGGTAGGCTAGTTAAGGAACGGGGTAGGTAGACTGAGTGTGAGAGAGAGCTTGTAAAGATAGAGCCGACCGGAATTGAAAGACCGAGGCCGGCTTGTAGTGTGGAGAGAGAGCATGTGTAGTGAAAGAATAACTGATCGGAATGGAAAACCGAGACCAGCTTGTGTAATGTAAGGGGGTGAGAGAGATGAGGAATGGAGAAAGGTGGGTTGAGTGTGAGATAGAGCTTGTAAAGATAGAACCGACCGGAATTGAAAGACCGAGGCCGGCTTGTAGTGTAGAGAGAGATAAAGTGTGTGTAGTGAAAGAATAACTGATCGGAATGGAAAACCGAGACGAGCTTAGTGTAGTGTAAGAGGGAGAGAGATATACCTACAGTAATACCTATATAGCAGCAGCGAAGGCGGACAATAAAGGCGGCGACGATGGCGGTCTGCTGAAGGAAGCGGCGTGGGTCTGGCTCAGCTTGGCGGTAGTGGTGGTCCTCTTCCTCTGGTCTGGGCTGGGCTAGGCGGCTGGCTGGCTGGCGACGTCTTCTTCGAGAACCCGGGCGGGCTGTGCCTGTTCCGCGTGATGCAGCCCGGTTTTGTTACCTCGACGCGCAGTGGGGGATCCCGTCATCGGCCGGCCGATGAGTGGGGACCTTCACGCGACGGAGATCGCGACGTTCTACCGGTACCGCTCGAGTACTACGGAAAATGTGAAAACCGATTTCCCGGCTTTTCGCGACGGAATATTTTATTGAACTGAGTTTAGAATATTTAAATTATATTTTACGAAAAAGAATGATGTGAATAGCTCGTAAAATAAGAAAGTTAATCCGGCTTGCATACCATTCCCCTAAAAATATAGTAACTTCGTTACAAAATAGTTGGTTCTTGGTGTTTAGTTCTCCTTCGGACTTGATTCCAAGGAAACATTTACTAGAAGAACTAACAGGTCGGTTCTTAAAATCTAAATATTTGTCCGGTGAAGTTGCGATTAAAGCAATTAATTGTTCAGTAATTGTATCCCCCAAAATACACCATACCACTCAACTGGTAACAATGGTCCAATTCACTGTTCAAAAGGGCTTGATGCTAGCATTATAACTTAATGGCTATTTCAAATCGATAAATCATTGTCTTACGTATTGCTATGTTTATCCGAGTACTTATCTGTTACTTAAATGGGATCTGCTTCAACATAAGCAGGAAGATTTGGTGGGTACTACTAGAATTGTATGTAGATGGACCTGTTTCTCGTTTCGGCAAACGAGTACATCACAATATATTCTTTCAGGATATTAGAATGCAGGTCATACGCCTACCAAGGATGAGTCTGAGGGCGTGTAAGAAATATATTACGATTTAAATATTAATTCATCAGTTTCCCCTATCATTACTAAGGGTGGTAAATTAGTATAAAACCAGGTTTCCAATGATTAATAATTTGTTTTGATAGTTATGTCCTTGTGCGCAAGTGCAAAACTTGGGAACATTTGCGATCAACTTCTTTTTACCACTTTTTATATGATATTTTCCGAAGCTTTGAGCATTTTAGCTTTAAATGTAGGACCAGTTGCCGCCTTTGCACATTGGGTGCAAAAAAATTGCTTCGAATTATACGGTCAAATCAAAACGATTTCCACTCTTCCCTGTGGTCAATTTCAATCTAAACCCCTGGAGCCAACCATTTAGGTAAAAATGGCCCCATATCTGTATAATAACAAAATTTATGCACTTTGGGGTCTAAATTAGCGGTTTTAATCCCGGATTTCGGGGACGAAAGTAAAATTATTGAATTATGAAGCAAAATTATGTATTTATTAATTTAGTACAGTATAATCAGTTTATAAAAAGTTTGTAGCCTGAGCGAAGACTTTCGTCCCTAGGTATATAATATATTATTACTGAAAATACATTGTAAAATATATCTTGGGTGAACAGTTTCCTATGAATTAACTATGAGAATTATTTTAGATGTTTAACCGACAGAAACTTTGTTAAATTAACACGTTATGAACTGATATGTAATTCAAAAACAAGAACTTGTGTTTAATAAATTAACAGCTTATAGTAACATTGTGCTCAAAGTGATATGTCTTTTTTTTTATTTCGACATGATACTGAGCCGCAATTTTTTTTTGCGGGGGTAAAGGGTTATCAGATATCTGAATATAACATGTTGGGCCTCAGAACACTTTACGAGAAATAGCCTTATAGGCCTGCATATCAAAACAATTTTTAACATTGGTTATAAGCATATAAACAGAGTAAAAAGAAGTGCAACAGAAGACGTAGTAAAAAGCTATACACAGAAAAAAAACTGATTTTAATGGTGTTGATATTACAGCGTCTAAAGTCATTCTTAGTAATAGCACCCCTGGACATGAAGCATCAGTTATATGACAGTTCCTTTTGGTAAAATTTTTTTGGGGTAAATAGATTTCACTTTAGAATTATCAAGACTTAAAACATCTATCCGAAACAGGTAAGCTGCCACAAGCAAGAGTAGGCTGTTTTTTTATAGAATCAATGAATGACAAAAAAAACAGAAAAAGGGACGTTCAGAAGCTGACAACCAAAATTCCGCTGGAAAAGTCTCTCAGGAGATATCTGTGTTGTGCATCAGAATGCATAGTCTTTGGATAATTTAATGGACAGGGTAAAATGTATGCTGAAAGAAAACGAAAATTGTATGCCTTTCTGTGTAACGGAGCATTGGAAATCCATCTGCTTTTATTTACTGATATTGAATTTGCCTCGGCTTATTGTAGGGAAGAAAACGGACCTACCATGTCTGTTTTCTGCGTTCTCTTTATGTGAGAAGAACAAATATGTAAGTATGTCACAAGTTGGTATATTTGAGTGTTCCAGTGTAGAGTGCAGTTTCGATCAATAAAACATAATATTATTATCGGTATATTATATGCGCCAGATATTTCCCCTTTTGAAGTGTTTTTTGAAAAATTGAAAAATATTCTCCTTGATTTATTTAGAGAAAATAAACTAGTGATATTGTGTGGTGATTTTAAACTGAGTTTATTAAAGACAATCCTCGTAAATATAAAGTAATAAACTTACTCAAATATTTTAATATCAATAAAACCATCTTTGTCGAGACAAGAATAACCAATAACAGAAAGTTGTATAGACAATATGTTAATTAATATTCATGAATATAAATGCGAGGTCTATGAAAGGCATATTTCAGATCACAGGGCAGAAAATATCCCTCAGCAAAAATGTATCGAAGGTAGTTTGGCAAAGAAGCAAAACATGACTTTTTGACCATACCGAGTAATCAGGATTGGCAGTTTGTCTTTTCTATACCGGTAAATGATGTAAATAAGGAATAGTCTGTTTTTATCAATTGATATGTGATCTTTTTCAGTCAAAACATAATAGAAGTAAATATAGTCAGATGAATAATCACTTAAATCCGGTAATTTTAGAGTGCAAAAATAGACTAGATACTCTCTTAGTTTTAAAAAATAGCAATCCCTTGTTTGGGGATATGTACAATAGTGCAAAGAAAGATTACGACAGTCAGCTCATCAAACACTTTGGAGCATTTGACAATGAACTTCCTGGCAAACAACCAGTAAACCATGATTTACAAACTGGAGGTAACCAGGTGCTAGGTAGAAGTAGCAAATGACGTTAATAAATTTCTTCTAGATGCGATACCAAGGGTCAACGGCAATGGCTTAAATTTAAAAAGTGTGATGAGCAGTTCTCTAACATTCTATAATAATCAATCGTTTTATTGCAGTGCTCCTTCTTCAGATGAAGTAGTAGAGCTAGCGAAAAAATTTAAAAATAAATATAGTAGCGGTGAAGATGATACCTCTATGCATTTTTAAATTGTCCATAGAGAAGATAAAAGAGGTGTTAGCTTACGTTATTGGAAATTTCTTTACGTTTGGTATCTTTTCAGATCAATTAAAAATGGACATAATAAAGCCTTTTTTTAAAGGTGGGGATAAGGAATCTATGAATAATTGGGTGATTATACAGAATATGAGCCTCTGAGAAATAAAACTGTAACAAAACTCTTTTAATTTCAAAACGAAAATTAGGATTATTTGTAAAGTCTATGTTATCAGTTATGGTACTAAATCATAAAACGTAAAAAAATCCCTTCCATTTCGTTTTTAACAGTTTTTTTTAAAAACTCTGTCTACGGGAATGAAGGTATAAACACCGGAATGAGAATATCTTCATTATATATGTGATTCTTATTTTTAATAGCATACTTTTATTTAAACTTATGACAAAAAATATTACAAAATAAAAACATAAACCAAAAGTGAATATATATTTTTATAAGCCAAAAAATCGAATAAAAAATATTAATAAAGAAACATCAAACAAAACGTCTTTTCTAAGTACTAAATTACAGCTACTAAAGGAACAAAAACCATAGGTAGTAAAAAAATATTGATAATTCCTATATAAAATATAAGTAGTAAGTAAGCTATAATAATCATGGAAACATGGAGCTAAACATAAAAAGAAAAAATAGTAGGCAAACTAGCAACCAAATGTGTACCTAGCTAAATAATAACAAAAAGCATTTTTGCTTCCCTAGGGCATTTTTACTTTTCAAAAACATCAATAGCTATAGGAAAAGAATAATATAATCTGTTTCCCTTACAAACTACAGTTGGTTCAGGTAAAATAGCTAAAATCTGATCGAATGGTGTATAAGAAGTATCTCTCTCATTTAGTTTAAACAATTTAGCATTACTATGACAAATAGCTAAATAAGCAACTTTAACTTCACCATCCTCTTCATCTAAATCGCTTATGCATACAGCTATATATTTATAGTTTGCTCTTCTCGATTCATTTTATACTTCTACCAAAATGTAACTTCCAGTTCTAATCTGAGATGCAGAAAAGTTTTTAATTATACCTGTCTCTGTTTCGTTGTCCGAATCCGAATATACGTCTCGATAATTTACCTTCTCTTGAGCATTTTCAGTATCCAATTTAGTACAGTGCACATCAGAAAATTCCATGTCTGAAAGATTTTGAGCATAAGGTAAACACCCAATCCCATAGTGAATACAGTCATTAGCACACGAAAGATAAGCTTCTGAACCAAATTTTTGAGGCACCTGCATCTTTAACAACCTAATGGACTTTCATTGTTCCTTTGAAGACTTTAACTGAGTTTTTATCTATGACGCATTTCACATCATTAATATCTTGGGCTTTGATATGAAAAAACTTTATCTTCGGGCAGTTTTCTTCTGAAATATTTATTAAAGTTTGGATGGAATCTATGTCTGCACCTTGTGCAACTATTCTGTCTGCGGTTCTTTTACATACACAACCAATTCCGTCTGGCGCTCCCTTTCCTTTCCGTGGCCTGACTCTTGGTAATTCCATGAAACTGTTTTGATCTGGGGAAAAATGTTTGTAGACTGTTAGCAAGGAAACTAGACATCAATTTGTTTGGATACTGAGTCGCCGGACTATCGCTCAGGAAATGGATAGTAGAAGAATTTGCAAGAGCACTCTTTATTACTGGAAATAGGTGAGCCTAGATGGCGGGTACATCATGCTTTGGGCATTCTGAAACTGTGCAATAACAACGGTGTAACGGCATTACCAGTATTTATGTAAATGACAACCGTATGAAGAGTAATTTGCTGTCTTGAGCTTCCAAAATGGAAAGCTTGCGTTTCCTTGGCATATTTTAAATTGTAGTTCTCACTAAAATCACAGTGAACGAGAATTGAGTCGTTGTTGAGATTCTTCTTCAAAATGCTTAAAGTAAGATCAATTTCATATTTTTGGATAAGTAATCCTATAGTAGTTTCAAATGCCTCTTTGACAGTCTTCGAACAAATTTTTTGTTGGTTAGTTTTTTTTTATCTAGGTAATCTCCTTTCTTTGTTAACCACTTTAGGTATTTTACATTTTTATTTTCGTCAAATTGTTTATAAGTAACCTTCTTGTCCTTGCCTTCGTTTAGTTCTTCTTTCTCTTGGTGGCATATCTCTAATTAATTTTTTTACTTTCTTTTGCTTCTGTCTATTATATCTTTCTCTTTCTTTTTGTTGTTGTTGGGACCATTTTAGTGGATCTTCGCGAATTTGTTTTCTCCTTTCTCTCTCTCTCTTTCTCTTTTTTTTCTTAATACATCTTCTCTAGACTGCTTAGCCATCTTCCTGTAACCAAAAGATGATCTCTTATAAAAAAAAAACATTGTTGTCTCGGGCTCTTTTCTTGATTTATCTAAAACATACGATAGTCTTAATCGTGAGTTACTGATGAAGAAACTGGAAAGATATGGAATAAGCAGTTTCAGTTCTTACCTCTGAGATAGACACCAAAGAGTGAAGATAGTGTGTAATAACTGCCAAATCTGAAACCCTTATAAACCCAATAGGCGTGCCGCAGGGTAGAATCTTGGGTCCAGTACTATTCTTACCTTTTATTATTGGTTTGTGCAATATTATTGTGTACAGTGTTAAAGTGGGTCTTACAAACTGCGGATGACACAAACCAGCTAGTTAGAGAGTACACAGTTGGACCTCTTATTTTTGGAATTGATCAATACCTGAACAGAACATATCGAGACAATGGGCTAATTCTAAATAAAAAGAAAAACAATTAAATAGATCTATAAAAGAAATTCCAAACGCAATAAATGTATGAAATCAAAATGTTGAAGTAAGTGAACACATCATATTTCTTGGTCTGTGGATTGATCAGTTTTTGAGTGGGATAGACATGTAGATTGTACTAGCAAAACATTCAATAGCATCTATTTTAGCTTCAGAGTTACCTCAAAATCCATTAACTTGAAAACAATGAGAATGTATCATTCTAGTTTTGAGTGAACATTAAGATATGGCTTGATTTTTTGGGGATCAGAAAATATACATAGTACATTTGTTTGCCAAAAAGATCAATTCGCATTATTTTTAGGATGGGGTATAGAGATTCTTGCCGAGGAATTTTCAAAGAAACAAGCATTCCGGCACTGTATATATTTGAGTATATCATGTTTTTATTTAAAAGTAAACATCTATTTCTACAAATTAAGTTAAATTTTACTTATGAAACAAGAACACAAAACATTACTTTACCACATCACCGGACCACATTGTTTGAGAAAAGTCCAATCTATTTTTGCATTTATTTATACAACTAGTTATCAAATAATATTAAAACAGTAGAAGTGTATAAAATATTTAGGAATAAGGTTAAGAAAATCCTGTTAGATATAGAACCGTATTGTATAAATGAGTATTTGGAGAATATTTAACCAGTGTGAAAGACTAAAAATGTGGAAAAGACCCTTTTTGTGACGCTATTTCATTATCCTTCTTGATGGTATTGAAATATAAGTGTTCTATTCTATTCTAGTTCTTTTTGCTAAATACATAGTATATTGAACAATTTGTTTATATTTTTTTTATTATGGGAACAAAAATTATCGATGGCCTGGTGGTACCTTTAAATAATTTGTAAACTTTTTGATAGTGACATATCCGAGGGTATATCCAAATTGCCTTTTTGTAACTCTTGAACATCCTAATATTTCTACCACAATAATCAATTTCAAGTCGAGTTGTAAATATTTTGAAAGTACGTTTATTTTACTTCAAAGTTTAATTTGTTTTGAAACTGGTTTGGTTGCTAAATGGTGGCAGTACAGTATTATCTAAATTAGAAATAAATCAAATTGCATTGGGATTGCGACAAGCTGATTGCCAAAAGCAGTAATGAAAGATTTAGTTTCCGATTTATTATAGTACCGGGTGATCGCGTCTAATGTTACCCTCCTTTAATTTTTCGCACTAGGGAACATTGGTAAAGACATTGGATTTATGTAAACTATTTGCAACCTATATCTTCGTATATCCAAGGTGTTGCAAAAACGAATGACAGGTCAAGGCCTAGTATTTTTCGAAAACCATATTCATTTACAATTCTTTATATATAAGGTAGGTTTTTGCCCTCTTACCAGTCTGTAATGGAACTAAGGGCTGCTTAGGTTTTGAGATTCATATCTTCTATATTTTTTACTTTAGTAAAAAGGATTAAATCGTCCGTGTTTCAAGGACAAGTCCTGTGGAAGTCCAAAGTTTGCCTTTATAGAGCCTATTAGCTTACTTTGACTATAATGATCTATTTTTCAAAATTTCAAAAAAAAGACTTGTTCAGATCTGTCGAAATTTGTAAGTCGATAGATAGATATTCACATTATCATATAATTAATACCGAGGTGCACTGCCAGTACTGACAATCCCTCACTAAATGCCATATAAATATTTGAAATAAGAAGGGCATTCTGTGTTCCCTGTTCTTACTTTAACCCTGTTCTGCAGATACCATTCTAGCTTGTTTTAATCATAATTTCCAATACCTCAAGTTAGCATGATGATAGAACAATGAACCTATAACTTTCTATCATCTTTATTCGTTTTTAATGTACAGGGTGTCCCATTTTCGATGATATTACGGGGTATCTCACTTACGAGTAAAGATAGAGAGTTGCGGTTTTCGCAATACTGTGCTACTTTTTTGTGAAAAGAACGATTGTATAAACAAAATTTTCATAGCCCGCTTCGTTTCTGAGATACAGGGCGAAATTGAAAATAATGCATTTTTGGACCCTCCTCGTATCTCCGTTATGCTTTAATATATCGCAAAGCTAAAAACTAGCTCTTATACAATTTTTTTACGTAGAATCCAGTGGTGTAGTCAGATTTTTGCTGTGAGCTGTCATTTTTTAGCTATAAATCAAACTTGTATTTTTTAAAATGGAACACCCTGTATATTTTTCTTTCGTTTGAATGCAAATTTTATAAACTTTACAAAAATAAATAATACATGATATGTATTTTAAATAATAAGCCTAAAATTCATAATTTCACAAAATGTATCTATACGACAGACTTGATGTAATCTTTTAAACAACGGTATAAGTATTAGTCGGAAGAGACTATTAGAGCAATGGAATGATCATTTTTTATTGGCAAGACTTGTCACTTACAAAATTTATATTTTCTGTGTAATATCCTATTTTTTTAACTACATAGCAAGATATTTAGTTAGTTTTTTACGATGGCTAAAAATGAAAATTATCAATATTTTGAAAAATATGACATATTACTCTTCTTTATACAGAGCAATGAAAACTCCCGTGAAGCTTCTCAGCTGTATTTCAATACGTTTGTTTGAATATTTATTTACCTTTTAACTTATTTGGATTTAATTTTTAAGTATCATTTTAATTTATAGATATCCCGAAAGAAGACAACCTGGGCATTTCATGTCTTCCGGAATAATGAGAACATGGAACGTTTATCCGGCCCCTACCAAAAACGTATAATAAGGAAAATCGCGGTAAGGACGGAGGCAACGTTCCTTGTTCTACCATTTTTTTTCTTTATTTCGGAAAACATTAAAAGGTCAGGTTGCCTTGTTTCGGGATATCTATAAATTAAAATGATATTTAAAAAAAATAAACCAAAATAATTCAAAAAGTAAATAAATATTCAAACAAACTTATTGAAATATAGTTGAGAAGCTTCACGGAAGTTTTCATTGCTCTGTATAAAGCAGACTAACATGTCATATTTTTTAAAATATTGATAATTTTCATTTTCAGCCATCGTAAAAAATACAATATTACACAGAAATTATAAATTTTACCACTGACAGGTCTTGCCAATAAAAAATGACCATTCCATTGTTCTAATAATCTCTGCCTACTAATACTTATACCGTTGTTTAAAAGACAATTATTATACTATACTCATCGAGAGTGTCGTATAGAGACACATTTTGTGAAATTATGAAATTGAGGTTTATTATTTAAAATACATAGCATGTATTATATATTATTATAAAGCTTATAAAATTTCCAATCAAACGAAAGAAAAATATACAGGGTGTTCCATTAAAAAAATACAAGAGTGTCGTATAGAGGCACATTTTGTGAAATTATGAATTTTAGGCTTATTATTTAAAACACATATAATGTATTATATATTTTTATAAAGCTTATAAAATTTCCAATCAAATGAAAGAAAAATATACAGGGTGTTCCATTAAAAAAATACAAGTTTGATTTATAGCTAAAAATTGACAGCTCACAGAAAATATCTGATAACGCCACTGGATTCTACGTAAAAACCTGTATAAGAGGAATTTTTTAGCTTTGCTATATGTTGAAGGATAACGGAGATACCAGGTGGGTCCTAAAATGCAATATTTTCAATTTTGCCCTGTATCTCAGAAACGAAGCGGGCTATGAAAATTCTGCCTATACCATCATTCTTCTCACAAAAAAAATAGCACAATATTGCAAAAACCGCAACTCTCTATCTTTACTCGTAAGTGAGATCCCCGTAATATCATCGAAAATGGGACACCCTGTACATATTACATCATATTTCTTTTCCAAGAACCTAGTATGCATATTATAGGCATTTAACAACATTTCCTGTGCTTTCCGTGGAATTTTTGTAACATTATACATATATGATATTTCATCTAGCCCGGGGGCTGAGATTCTTTTATTTTTAAGGCTAGCATCAAATTCGCTAATCGAAATATGTAATGTTTAATTATAATTAGGAAGTAACTGAATTTCATCAAAAACTAATTTTTGTTTTCATTTTTTTTAATAGAAAACAAAGCTTCAATGAAATAATAAATTGAAATAGTTTTATTTAAAACATTTGAACTTTATTGCGTATCTGGAGGGTGATTCTTCGTCTATTCTATGGATATCCTTGTATACGCCGGTGTTAGTGTTAAGTGCCTTTAAAATTATAGATATATACAATTCCAGAAATTAAACATGTTGCACCAACTTTAATATCTTAATTTTCGAAACTTTTAACTTTTTGTGACAAATGGTAAAAATATGGATATGCTAATTAAATGATCCTAAGTTTAATTTGAGAATATTTCTCTGCTTTTAGTGATTTAAACATGTTAATGAATCATATTTTTCATCTTTTTCAAATAAATTAATTTATATAGGGCTAGTTTTTCTTTCATTTATTCCTTTATTTAAAATTGCAGAGTCAATTGAAAATTGGTTTTGTCTAAATTTTATGTGAACTTTTTTTATGGAATCCCTCGAATTATTTTTTACTACCTGTATCACCCATGTTTTTGTTTTAAAAAATGCTCTCGTGTCTCGATTCGGGATAATTTTCATACATCTAAAACATTCGAGACCTTAAAAGAAAAATCACTAATATTCCAGAACTAGGGATATTATAAGTGAAAATCTAAATGATTCTGTTTGATATAAGGTCTAGCTAAAATTAGATAAGGATATATTATTATATTGACAGTGAGATTGCACCTCAATATTTATGCAGGCCACGGAATTCTTGCCTTGCATATTTCGTTACAATGTATGTGTTTAAAATTCCGATATATTATCACGGGCGCCATACACTGGCTGGGGTGGTTTAAGTTAAGGTGACCAGAGCCAGACGCCCGTAAAACCGACGCCATCCATGGCACCAGACGCGGCGTCGCGACGCACGGCGTCCAAGTAGTTGAGTTATGCGAAAGTGTTAATAGATTATAATATATAATTCATTTCGACACTAATGGTTTTAACGACCATTTCATTTCGTAGAAAAAATTACTGTTATGTATATCTATACCTATAACTATTATATTTTTAATTAGAGCCATAAGTGTTAATATTGAGTTGTAAATGTGGTAATAGAATAATTCTTTTACCAGCTATTCAGCGAATTAAAGGGCTGTGATGTGTTAATTTTAAAACGTCAAGCAGCAAACATGTAAAAATGTAAATATGATAAAACAGAATTTAGTAGATTGTTCATTCATATCAAAGGCACATATCAAATACAGATAGGACAGCTGACATAATGCTTTTTTATAATATCCCTTTAACTTTAAAGTAGAAGTATGCATCGCTGCGATATTTAATAATTATTTCCAGATGCAATGTTATGTTTTATCTAAATTTCGTTACATTTAATTTGGTTTTAAATGCATATATTTTTACTAATTTTAAGAGTATCTTAAAGAAATCGGTTTAACTGATGCTAATTGAAAAATCAGAACAAAGCTTCTCAACTGCAGTTGTCTCCTTACTATTTCAAAACCATATAACAGTCTAATAAGATGTATCTATCTGTAGTCTTATTGAGAGATGAGCCCAAATATATCTGCGGTGTCGGGCTCTTTCGCCGAATTATCACAATGAACACCTGCAGTTTTCAGAGTTCGCAGGTATATAACAAGTGATATATTTTACAATATATATATCGCGATATATTTGTGCTAAATGAATGTCAAAATTGGTAACATATGTATATCGAATTGTTAAAAATATATTTTTTTGGTTGAATTTGGCAACATTGGCTCGCGTTACGTTCATATTTATACACATATTATGCAATATTGGGGAATTTTATAAAACGAGTATTTGGTTAATTTGGTAATTCCCCCTTGAATTCCCCTATATCAGACTAGCATTTAAAGATCCTTTACACAAATAGTGCACTATGTAAAAATTGACCTCTCCTATTGGTCGTTCCATCTCGTATTACGATATGTCTGCGTGATGCAATCGATTTCTGTCAAGAGCTCTCGTGGTGCAGAGGTTTAGATCGTTGGGTCTCACCTGGAAAACGCGGGTTCGAATCCCATTGCTTTTTAATTTTTTTTTTAAAGATTATGTTTCTAAACAGCTTTTTTTCTTGATTTTGGGTATGTCTTGGATTAGCACCTGGTTGGTTTCCTTTTCTTGAGCCCCCGTAGCGAGCGAAGCGAGCGGAGGGCCATGCGGATCGACCAATAGGAAAGGCCGATTTTTATATAGTGCACTATTTGTGTAAAGGATCTTATAATGCATCAGACTATCTGCTTATTATTTAGTATCGATCGAATTTTTTGCGAATGCGTTAGGTGTTATATTTTTGACAAGCGAATCATAAATATTATAGAAAAATAAAAGGGTTTTTATGGTAAATTAGCAGCATATATAAAATGCAGTTTTCAAGAAATGAGGTTTGATTGAAGATGCAAGGTGTACCCTCGGGTGTACCTTAAAGAATGACACATATTTATGTTCATATTGGTAATAAAGTAAGTAATAAAACAGTGCATTCGCTGCATTTTTTTTCAGGCGCACCATCAGAAACTGACTCGCCTGCCAAGAAAAAAAACTCCCACAGCTCCTGCCTTAAAGTTGTTATATACTCCAGTTTAATTACAACATCCTCTCAGTATGCCCAGGAAATTAACTTACAAATAGCATGCACAACATTTTTATTTTACGAATACTCCCTTTTCACATGCTGATAACCCTGAAATTAAGCGCATGTGCAGCATGTTAAGATCTGATTTTCAACCTCCATCAAGTAGATAACTGGCATGTGAGTCATTGGAAGAAGTTCACAAAAGTGTTGTTAAGACGCCAAACTTTGGACAAAAATGGAAACATTATTTAGACTTACATGGATAACCAGCGAATGTGCTAATTCAAGAAGCGTAAAAAATGGCTCTAACCCCTGCGCATTTGGTTAATTTGTCTGATCATAGATTGCGAGGAAATGATTTAAATAGTGAAGAAAATCAGACTGCTTTTGAGAACCTCCAGATATTAAACCCATAATTTCTTCCGATAATAACGGCAATTAGTACTAGTTCAAAACTCTTTCCATCATGGTTTTTTGAGCCACATTTTAGACCAACATCCTCTATGACGTGGTAAATATCGGTCGACTTAATTGACCCTGAAACATATTTTAGATGGACTTAACAGAAATTTTAAAAAATCTGCTCCAAATTATTAACTGCTATTCAATTAAATTCAAAACTTCGATTTTTTTTTAATTGAAAAGAGGCCAATAAGGCACTGGATTTAGATTTTGTTTGAAAATCATTTGATGATATGCTCAGGAAATATGCAGTCTGTGGCAGCCGAAGCGGATCTCTTAGGCCAGCCCGATGATTCAATGGATGGCTTGCAACAAATTAAAAAAATAGAATTATTTGTGTTTGTGTTGATTTTTTTTAGAAAAATTAATTTAATTTTTACAACTTATTATATTTTTTACCAATAAAAAGTTTTAATTCTTTGCTGTTCAGATACTTTTAATATTTTTACTTATTAATAAACTGAAATATTTTTAACGAAAATTAACATATCTTAACAATATCTTAATCCGGCATTTTCATATTTTCAATAAATATTACGATCCCTGGCAGTTGTTAAACAACACGCTGTAATGCAGCCCAGTTTGCAAAAAGTTCACAATTTGTTCTGACTTAAAATATCCAAAATGAAGTAAAGCGCTCAACTGCATTTAAATAGAAAATTACGAAATATTTTTATAGTTTTTAGGTCAGTTGAACTTTCCACAATTTGAAAACAAGATATTGGCACGAAAATGAAATTGCGCATCAAACGCCTGCTGATTACTTGTTGAATTGGTACATGTTATGACCGTGTACACGTGTTACCTTGAATTGACGGGAGATCGAATCTATATGGAGTACAACTAACAGTGATGACACGCCAAAAAAATGCAATCACAATAGCTTTAAGCCAGGGGCGAACCACCTTTGAATTATTGTGTACAAACACATGGAATTTCGTTGGATTCCATAGCATTCTGGAGAATTCCTTGTGATTCCGTGGAATTCTATGTTGTCAATATTTTGTTCATTTAGTAACTTACTAAATAACAGAATATCGATTTTTTTTTGCGTGGAACTCACCTATCTGGCAGGCGATTTTAATTATATTGTCCGAAATGTAAGAAATGATACTAGGTATACTATTTTTGATACCAACAATAGTTGTAAGATATCCTATTTTTCTTAAAAAACGAACGGGTAAAATATAAACATAGAAATTTTTTATATACGATGCTTGAAACATGCTCACAGTAACATTTAAGCCACCTGATAACAAATATTATAACCTTCCCAAAACTAGTAATAATCGGAATATATGTTAATAGTGAACTCTATACAAATCTACCGCGAAAAGTAACGAACTCATACGAGCTTCCTAATACGATAATCGAACTCACCATACTTCAAAACTATTATTACATATTTGAAAACGAACCTTTTTCCCTTAGTTAAAGTTTCCTATTTCGACGCAAAACGGTCTATGTTGATTCCTAAATTATAATTATTGTCGAAAAATGTTTAAGAATCATTGCGATAAATCGTAAAATGGTGCACATATTATCTGCACAAGGTTATTTGAAATATCTCTCGGTTACGAGATATTTAGCAAAACATAAAACTCACGTTTGTCTAATTAAAAAATGATATGGCGCCCAAACAAGTGTGACCGGAACTTTAAACTATGCAAAACGCATCGTTTTGCCTTTTATACCATTTTTTCTTAACTACTTTACTTTTCGAATTACAGCCGATATAACGAAGATCTCAGTACATACTTCGAAGGACTGACAAATACACCATTTTTAAGAAATAGGTATAGTTCTTATGACTCTTCCTAGATAACTTTGCTTTCTATCCTATTTTCAGACTTTGTCTGATTTCATTCAAATCTATGGAGTCTTTTTAAAAATAGATCTGTATGTTGTGTCCTATGAAAAATGGTTTACTAAACTTTTTTATTCCTTATTAGGAGTTTTGAGATAATCGAAATTGGCGTAAAAGTTGAAAAAAAATGTTTTTTTTTTGTAGTTAAAAGCCATATTCCTAAAAATCAGCCAAAATTCGTATAAATACAACTTTTACGTCGTAAGTTTTTTGTCCGTAAACGTTGCAGGTTTTTTAAGTCATAACTACTTCGGCGCCGAGCGCCGGTGTCGAAAGCTAAAAATACTTTTTTTGTGTTTATTTGCTGTTTTTTTAAATTTAAGCGATTTGGAAGTCAAAATATGGCCGCATACGAGAAATCAGGGATAGTATATTACATAACAAGGGTTTGAAAGTGAAACGAGGAGGTTATTTAGCACGAGGTTTTAGCCAAACGTGGAAATCACCCTGGATTGAAAACGTGCTTTCACACGAGTAATGTAAATGTAATGTTATAATGCGTGTGATGTAAGGTTTTTCTAGCCGCGGTAACTGTGTTTTTTTTTCATTTTCATAAGTGGTCGTATTAATTACTTTTCGCGTTTCGGCCGGGGTTATTTTGAGGGTCTTACTCAAAAAAATACTAAAAGCGTTTTTTTAGTAAAGCTTTAAAAATGTTTAGCATGGGATTTCGAGAGATTTTTGATGATATTTCGGTGGAATTCCCCAAAAAATGGGATTCCTGGGTACAAAATCTTTACCATGGTCACGAGAAGCGATGCGTCTAGACTTTGGTCGAACTTTGTTAACATTGATTTATTATTGTTATCTTGTGTTTATTAATGAAAAATTAATGAATGAAGAGCCATTTTGTTGTAGAATTTAATTTGCCTTGCCAAAATCCTGATTATTAACTGATTATTTCTAATCAATTTAACGTAAACTAACAAAAGGAAACCAAGCCTTACCACTATCTCAAGTCAAAGCCAATTAGAGTTGAGGAGTTTGATAACGATTTCGAAGTTTTGTTCGGCCTCGTATTCCAAAAATGCGACGTTTGATCGAAGGGGCTTGGACGCTTTTGCTGAGATTCAGCGTTACGTGCCGCTGTTCAAAGGTGATCGACGACCGTGATGCGGACCCCAGGATATACTGTAGTAGACTTCATCCAGATTAACGCCCCAAGATAGCAAATAGAAGACTATGACTCAAAAAGTAAGCAAGCAAAATGTCTGGTATGGGTAACTGAATATAAAATTAGTGAACATACCTTTTAGATAAGCTACTTTCTTCGGCTATTCTACAAGTATATCTCTCCGTTGATGTCTGGTGACCCACTGACTTAATTCCTCTCAGTTCGGTATTTTTGCTGCCCATAACTATAATATAGTCTTCGCAGGAAGACTAATACCCGATGAGGATTTTAAAGTGTTACAACGCAAAATCCGAAAAACGGCTGGAAATGTTTTATTCAAATTTTAGGACGACAATAGGGAGGCTGGGGGACAAACTTAAAGAAATTACATTCACCCCCTTCTACATTTTACTTGGCTGGTGCAAATTTGAATTGTCAAATGGAAAGGTTTTTTTTTTTGGATAGTTCGATTCTCCGTCAACAACTATATAAGTAAGCAGAATAATTTGTTACATTTACTCTACTGGTTACCTATAGTTACGAATTAGGACAAAAACCAATGACGATATGGCCGTTGGAGGTTTGGGTGTAGTTGCCATAAATTCTCATATTGGTTCAAGGGAACTTGCTCGTGATTCAGGGATGTGCCAAAAACTGGTACTGGCTGTTTTACACAAGTTGGTAGTTTTTTGCAAATCTATTATTGTTTACGTATAAAAACAGTATGACATATTAGAAAAAACTATAAATTAACTTAATAACTTAATAACTTTAATCTCAATAATATAATTGTTCGATGTGTCCTCCATTATTTTCAAAACACGACCGATGCCTCCTTTTCAGTCTCTCCAAGGAATCTCTTACAATATTTTGGTCCTGGTTAAGTCTATTAATTTCATTTATAATTTTTTGCTGAATATCCTCGAGACTTCTGTTCGGTCGTTGATAAACTACATTTTTTAAATGACCCCATAAAAATGTATCCATTGGTGTGATATCGGGGCTATTTGGTGGCCAATGAATTGTTCCGTTATGGCCAATCCACTGATTGTAAAGTTCATTTAAGTATGTTACCACTTCTCGAACTGCATGAGGCGGAACACCATCCTGCTGCCAAATGATAATGTGGTAGACTTGCAATGGCAATCTTTCCAAGAAATCCTCGATATCGTTTTGAAGAAATTGGAGGTATCTTTGGCCTGTTAAAAGAGCCACGATAAAATAGTGGTCCAATGATTCGATTTCCTAACATCCCACACCAAACATTAAGTGAGCTTCTACCTTGAAACTTTATCATTTCATATCTATGAGGGTTAACTGCTGCCCAGTATCTTGTATTTTTCCGATTGAAAGTCAAAAAATCGCCTTGTCTAGTCCTCGTTGGATAACCCTGTACATGATGGTCACAATAATTACCCACAATATTGAAGGATTTCTACATTTGACAGTCACTCGCTACGATTAGCAAATTCGCTTTCGTTATTATAATATTCTTCAAACTAAGCATTTCTTTATTGATAAACCGAGATTGCGCATTTTACCAATTTATTTAAAGTAACGTCAAACATGTATCATCTATTTAATCCTTTATTGTAAATGCACTTAAATATGATATATTGTTGGTTTAATATGATGAAAAGTATCTAACCTCGATTGAATCTTGGAATGCACTGTATTAAGTAGAGGAGAATTGGCAAAATTAAGTTGCCCCGCACTTTTTGAAACATTGAGGCATGGTGGAAGGCGCCAGTCATTCCCGGCAACAGAATAGCCGTGTTCCTATCGCCATGGGGTAATTTATAGTTTTTATCACATCGCATGCTACTCTGTTGAAATGCGAAATTAAAAAGTTAGTTGTGGCGGTAAATTTAAAATTTTGTGTGCCATGTGGGGCAAAAGTACATTTTTTCATGGGGCAAAAAATCTGCGCGAAGAGACAAAACAACAATCAGAAATACCAAGTAGGATCCTATAAAGATAAATCTGAGAGGGAGGTGCTGTGAAATTTATAAAAGTCAGTACGAGAGAAAATAATTGCCTGTCTTAGTCAGAAGAAAGGCAACCGCAAGAAAACGAAGTGGCCCTCAGAAAGTGTTCAATGTCGTCTGATTGCCAATTGAAGATTGAATCCATCACCAAAAATGTTTAAATGAGAGACACTAGATTATAACAAAATAGTTGCCTTATTGGATGAAAAAATTTGGCTCTCAATATTTGAAGGGTGAATATTTGTTTATATCTTATGTGCGTTCTTTTGCGCCATCCTATTTTACGTATTATCGGCTTGAGTTGATTTTATATAGATATAAGATTTGATAATTAGCTTTGCATCTGTAAAAACACGACTTAGGAAGACACGAAATGTTTGTTCGACGCCAACATAAATCAAGCATTTTCGATATTCGATAAAACATTAATTTCGTAAATTTAACAATTTGCTAACTCAAACAACAAAACCAATTATATATATTCTTATCAAGGTTCTTTTATTTTTTTTGTCCTGCAGATTGAATTGATCTCTTATCTGGTTATAAAGGAAATATCCTTTCTCTCTCATTTGCAATGTTAATAAATTGGAATAATCATATAGATACATTTAGCTTAATATCTCTCGCTTTAGTCGAAATGTTGGCAATTATTTATTGAATTAAGCCTAAGTGCATGATACTAAAATGGTC
>MU190605.1:7045-19973 GCA_016904865.1 Pissodes strobi
CGAGGTTGGAAACATAGGAAATCCCATGCAAATTTTAAACTGGTTAAATATTTGCTCCCCTGTTGACTTTAGAGCAAAGTTGTAAGGAGACTTTTTCAAGGTCTCTGTATGGTAAATACGCATGCGGAATTTTAACAATTTTGGTCAAGTCGATCTTATCTTATTTAAATAAAATTGCAGCTAATTTTTCATTAAAATTCAACAGGTAATACTGTAAACACCAGCATTAATAATTAAACTTGTCAACCTATGATTTGTCAATGTCAAATAAAATTTGCAAACGGTAGTTTACTTTTGACAGTGACAAATCATAGGTTGACAAGTTTAATTAATGCTGGTGTCTGCAGTATCAGCGAATATTAACTACGATAAGAAGATTCACTCTCCGCGGCGGCACGTCAACGGTATGTCTCCTTCCCCGCGCGAAAACTAGCATGATACTGGCATGTGACCTTTGGACCGGGCACACACTGGTCGAATTTCCAGGAAAGCTGGCCATAATAAGGTTTACCAGAAATAAGACATAAAAGTTATTAAGTATTACACCTTTAATATATCGTGTTTTAGACAAATAATTGTTGAATTTTTAGCTCATCATCTATATTTATATAGGGTGTATCAATTATCACTAACGATAAAAATCATGTATAAAAATCATTTGTATGTTCTTAAGCCGTTTTAAAAAATGATTTTGCAAATTAAGGGCTCCTTCGTTGTAAAAAAAGGGGTTTTAAATTTTTAATTCGATGATCTAAATTTTGTTTTTGCAATGGTTAATTCAGGAGTCTCACGAGCAAAATGAATGTTAAGCGGACGACAGAAACGCGTTGATGAGGGCCTGCAAATTTTGCCATACATGTACTTCAGAGTTATCGCTATTTTTAAAAATTAATCTAATAGGGATAAAACTAGTAAAAAATATAGAAGCATCAGTGCAGTTGTTGTTCAAAAACACTTGCTTATATTCTGACTATCCCAAGGTAATATCAAAGCCATATTTACAAATTAAAACTAAATTATAAATTTTTATCTGCTGATTCAGCCAAAGTATTTATTACCTCTTTTTATAATAAGATCAGTTTTTCATCAGCAATAATGATTCTGTCGAAATTTCAGCTTCAGTTTTACTTACTACAATATTGTGGGATTAGGGGTGGGCGACAATAATCGATTATTCGATTCACTTTTAAGAAATTACCGATTAATCGACTTCTCGATTAATATTTCAGAAAATATCGATAATCGATTATTTCGATTAATCGATTATTCAGTTATTTGCTAAAATATTAAGCGTTTAATCGATTATTGAATTTCTTGCCCACCCGTACCGACGACTTTACAACAAATATAGCTTTTAAAATTCCAATTTAATAATGCGTTGCCTTCAGGGTAATTTAAATGACATAAAACCATTTAAAAATACTTTCAGTACTACATATGAAGCAAAAAAACAGAGAAACGTAAATGCTCGAACAAGACAGCAGCAGGGAAAACTGCGCACGTTACAAATTTAGCCAATAAGGGATCCTCATTTCGACGCGCCATTTTCTGATAATCTGGCTTCAGTTGTTGCACAATTAGGTATAACACCAATACATAACCTCAACGGAGTGTTAGCACATTAGCAATATAGTACATCAGTCTTTATCTTTTTATTATGTATTTGGGCAAAACTATATAATAAGAAAGATCCCTCACCGCGGCGCGGCGGCGCGGCGGGTCAGCGGTGTGTCTCCTTCCCCGCGCGAAAACTAGCAGAATATCGGCAGGCCATATATATGATGATACAAATAAAACAATCATGTTGGCAGGCGACCTTTGACGCGGCGGCCATAGATCAGCTCATCCTTTATCAGATTAATTTTCACGCGTAAATTCTATAGTCGAGTCAATATTCGATATAAGATAATGTCGCTATTCTTTAGTTGTGTTGTATTACAAAATAGGAATGAAATATACAGTAAAATTATTGTGCGAAACCTTTAACCAATTTTAAAATCACCCAAAACGTCAAAATTTAATTGAACATTAAAAGATGGGGCAAATTCGAGCAACATTTTCTTCTTGATGTCTTTTGTCAGAATATTTGTATTCAGAAATATGGTGAAATCATTAACACAAAATCAAAATCTTTTAAATATCAATTATTACACACCTTGAGTTAGTATTGTATTAATGGATTGTTATCAATAATAACTAATTAAAAACGGTAACAGATGTTTGAAACAGCCAGTTGAATACAAACTTTATCAAAATATTTATTTGATGATAATAATAAAAAAAACCATACCGTAAGTTTGAGAGGGGAGCAACCAATTCAGAAGATATCAATTGTGTTTTTCCAAAGCCAACTAGGGTATTAGAGTGCTATAAATATTTCGTCATAAATTTGATTAAATATACCGCAAACGAAAATATCGTTTATGGCCAGCTTTTATTTAAATTCAACCTGTGTGCGGCGAAGTGCCGATCGTTACCAGGAAACGAAGAAAATAAACGACGATTCTTTTGTAGCGCTCTCTGGCCATTGAGTGGACCTTCTTGTCGTAGTTAATATTCGCTGGCAGTATTACCTGTTGAATTTTAATAAAAATTAGCTGCAATTTTATTTAAATAAGTTAAGTTCGGCTTGTCCAAAATTGTTCAAATTTCGCATCTGTATTTACCATACAGAGACCTTGAAAAAGTCTCCTTACAACTTTGCTCTAAAGTCAACAGGGGAGCAAATATTTAACCAGTTTAAAATTTGCATGGGATTTCCTATGTTTCCAACCTCGATGCACCACCCGGTATACAGCGTATTTTCATGGACAAGTATCAACTTCCTTATTTTAAATCGAGTTTTAAATAGAATACCCTGTATATTAAGGCATTTTTTAATTCCTCGGAAATTTGTCGATACAGGTTGTCCGGATATTCGACCGACAACGCTTGACAGATGATAGCCCTTGAAAATTGATGAAAAATGATATAGGAACATACACCCCTTAGGTGCCTAATTTTCGAGATACAGGCTATTAAAAGTCCAAAAATAAATACGATTTTTTTTGCAATAATACGCAAACTGAAAAAAATATTTGTTTCAAAATTGGGAAGTGACCTCATCTTTTAAAGGCCTCAAATTTTGACCACTAACATTCTTTTGACCATTTATCCAGTGGTTTGCAGGTCTAAATATAACTATCAATTTCTCCTATTGAAATCCTTTATTATTTAATTGGAGTTGGTTTCCTTGTAGAAGGGCATCTACTTTTGTGGTCTGTGTTGACATTTTTATAATAAATAACAACAGGTGATCAAGAAATTGTCGACAATAAACATGAACGAAAAAGTAATATTAGAAATGTCGCAACCCTTGAAATAAGAGATGCCATTCTTAAATTTTGTAAAAAGAGAAATGACAAATGGGGCGAGTCTGTTTTTCAACGAATATGTAACGAACACGATCCTGTTGCATCAGAGTCACGATATCACAGTAATTGCTATAGTAAATTCATGTCTGACAATCCTAAAAATGTTGGAAGGTCACTTAATTCCGAGCTATTAATGGCCTTTAACACAATTTGTGATGAAATAGAGCAAGACGACAACACTTGCCAATTTTCTTTAATGAGCTTTTTAGAAAGGATGTCTTGTATTTTGGCGAAAAATCAAATAGAGAACGTCACACTTTGGTCGGAAAAAAACCCTTAAATTAAAATTAAAAGAAAAATATGGCAGCCATGTAGTAATAACCTCAATAAAAGGAAAAGATTACGTATTATGTCTTAAATCTAAATGTGATAAGCTCCTTACAGATAAATATAGTTGTACTATTGACTTAAATAATGTGGAAGAACGAAGGAAAATCGTGTCCATGGCTGCAAACATTATCAAGGAGGATATTAGGGGAATTGTTTGTAATGTTATGGAATATCCGTCTTTAGATGGTGTGGCAACGTCGCAACAGTGTAGTTGGTTCTTTGTGTGGTTATCAAAATTTGTGAGATTTTCCAAGTTATAAGTATAATTAAAATCCAAAAAACGTGTTAATCGAGAGTATAAGAAGAAAATAGCTCAGGGAAGTGTGGTCATAAACTTTGGAGAAGAGTTTTTCCTGTAATTGGATGATTTTAGTGCCAGTGGACAACGTGATCGCTAACAACGTTGCCAGATTGTAAGAAATGAACGACGAGAACAAATACGTTAAATGCATAAGTTGTAAAAACACAACAGTAAATACCTATGCCATCCAATGTTGTAAGTGCAAAAAATGGGCACATATAAAATGCATAAATATTACAAAATCTACACTATTAACTTACGAAAAAGAACTAAAAGTTCCAAATGGGAAAAGATGGTACTGCCAAGGTTGCGATAATCCTAAAAGGCCGACCAGTGCGCTAGTAAACACGCCGAACAAAAAGGAATACACGCTTGCTGACATGATGGAAAAATTATCAGATATGGACTCGAAGTACACAAATATTTTACAAAAATTCCAGGAACAGGCAGCAATGAATGAAAGTTTAAAGATGCAAATTGAGCTCCTAGAAAACAAAATTAATCGTTTAGAACAGCAGGAACTTCAAACAGATCCTCAAAATCTGGAACCCCTAACCTCCAACCTAAGGTCAACATCTGAAACGATACAAGAAATTTCAGAGAGGGAGTACAGAAAGAAAAACTTTCCTGAATTGGAATCAGATGAACTAGAGGAACGGAAGAAACATGACATGAATATAACAAAAAAAGTGTTTAGAATTGGCTGTCAAGAGGTCATACATGACTCATTGAAGGTATTTAGGATAGGCAAAAGAGAGCAAGGGAAGACTAGACCCCTAAAAGTAATTATGGACTCTCAAGCAGATGCAAAAAAGTGATTTCCAAGGCTAAACTGATAAAGGAAAAGCAGCAGTTTGCAGAATTGGCTTTTTCCACAGATAAAACAAAACAATAACAACTTCAGTATAAAGTTATTATAGAAGAGTTGAGAAAAAGAAAAGAAAATTCGGAAGAAAATTTACAAATAAAATACTTTAAAGGTGAGCCACACATCATAAAATCAAAAAACTAAATACCGTACCTGACAACCCGGCAAACGCTGCACGAAGAAATGATCAGCCACATCTAAATAATATAATATCGATTGTACATCAAAACATCCAATGCCTACGCAACAAAATTGGGGAGCTGGAGGCTTTCATTGGAGACCAAGAATACAAACCAGGCATAATGTGTGTAACTGAGCACTGGATGAAAAAGGAGGAAATGGAAATGGTTACGATTAATGGGTACACCCTAAAATCTTGTTTTTCGAGAAAAGAAATGCAGCACGGTGGGGCAGGCATTTTTGTGGCAGAGGATGTTTTTGAGCCAGTAACGGACATAGAGAATAAATCTATTGAAGGGCACATTGAATGTGGCTGTGTGGTAAACAAAAAAATGAAATTGTTATTCTATGTGTGCATCGTACTAATTTAAGTAATTTTGATGTTTTTATAGGGCAACTTGAGGAAATTCTCCTATATTTTTAAGTTCACTTTAAATTTTATAAAGTAATCTTATGTGGGGATTTTAATGTTAATTTACTTGATTCTACTCCTGACAGGAATACATTTCTTGACTTACTTGTGACATTTAACCTAACACAAACAATATATGAGCCAACAAGGTTAACGAAAAGAACAGCTACACTTATTGATAATTTCTTTGTTAATTTTGAATATCTCAAGGGTTTTGTTGAGGTCTCGGCTCTCTCA
Organism: Pissodes strobi; assembly: GCA_016904865.1. Lineage (NCBI taxonomy): Eukaryota > Metazoa > Arthropoda > Insecta > Coleoptera > Curculionidae > Pissodes > Pissodes strobi. Next base: position 12,787 of record MU190605.1, read on the forward strand.
GACCATCACCGGCAAGTATTACATTTTGAATTAAAAAAAATAATAATAAAGGGAGACGAAGCAGCTGCTCCTAAAAATTTTTTTTCGAAGGTTAAACTTGAACAGTATCGTCAGGAACTGCTAGGTGAATCCTGGGAGAATGTTCTAAATGAGCAGGATGTTGATAGATAGAGCATATGAAAGCTTTATGTATAAAGTAAAATCAATCTTGGATAGAGTTATTACTAAGAGGAAACCGAAACCTCAGCAAAATTAAACAAAGTTTTGGCTGACACAGGGTCTGTAGGAGGAAGCGACAGATGTACGAGCAGAGGTTGAATGGTGAGGTGAGTGATGATAGCTATCGAGTGTACGCTAAAGTACTAAAAAAGGTCATTGAACAAGCAAAATTGCTATACAATACAAAATATATTTCCCAGTCTGAAAACAAAAGTAAAGCTACCTGGTCTTTAATTAATAAAATAACTAATAGAGATAAGGGCACTACAACACTTTTTGACAGTATTGATGCGGGGAAGTTTTCTGAAAAGGACTTACTTAACACAGTAAATAATGAATTTATTAATGCGTGTCGAGATGTCGGGGGGCCTACCACAGACTACTCAAGGATTAAAGTAAACAACAACTCTATCTTCCTGGTAGCATCCACAGCTCAAGAGGTGTGTGAATGCATTAAGGGACTTAAAAACAAACAACCTGTGGGGGATGATGAGATACCAGCTACTCTCTTAAAGACAGTGGCTGATGTTGTATCAGAACCTTTATCTCACATAATAAATATCTGCTTTCGGAAGGGTATTTTTCCGGATGCACTTAAAATTGCACATGTCAAACCTATTTCAAAAAAAAGGGGAATAAAGAAGACATGAAAAATTACAGACCAGTGTCACTCTTATCAAACATAGGTAAGGTTTTTGAAAAACTAATGTATGAAAGAATTTTAGGTTTTTTGGAGTGCTGTGATCAACAACTGTCAATTTGGGTTCAGAAAGGGTTTTTCTACGATAAGGGCTATATATTCGGCACTAGTGGAAATACTAGAGTCTATGATGAAAATAAGCAAACTATTGCAGTATGTCTGGATCTTTCAAAGGCCCTTGACAGTGTGGATCACACCATTCTTGTTCAGAAGCTCGAAATGTATGGAATTAGGGGTGTGGCTAAAAATCTTATGACATCTTACTTAACGAACAGAAGGCAGTGTGTTGTTGAAAATAATCAAATTGGTACAAAGATAAAATCGAATGTGGTGCAAGTAAGGAAGGGTGTGCCTCAGGGCTCAATCCTGGGCCCGCTGTTATATACTGTATACAAATGCGTTTCCGTCACTGATTGAAGACCATGTAGTTCTGTATGCAGATGATACCTCCATCATTAGGAGCAACCAGGTGGGATTAGATATGGGGCGGCATCTCGGGGGTTCGATTGGCACTCTGCGGGAGTGGTTCTCTGACAACAACCTATTGACGAATGTAGAAAAAACTCAAATCATGCAGTTTTCAGTTAGGGGTAATGAAAATATTACATATAAAATCAATGAAAAAAACTATGAGACAACAAAAACCATTTCATTCTTAGGTATGACAATTGATCAGAGTAAAACTGAGCTTTATCCACAATACCGAAACAGAATTTTTGCACTCGACGCGCGTTTCGCTAACCATGTTAGCATCATCAGGAGATGATTAAAACTAAAATTTAAATCTACCTAACTCCTTTTTATACTACTGTTTGCTCAATCAAGCGGAACTAAAAAGGACCAATCCTGGAATCCCACTAGTCACGCTGGATTAACCAATACAATGGACTGTACGGAATAGGCCATCTATCTCTATTTAAACTATTCTTCCAAAGGACAAAATTGAAATGTTAGAAAGAAGTGGAATATATGAAATTAGATGTATGGATTGTAACCAAAAATATGTTGGGCAAACTAGCCGATCTATGCAGACGAGATTCAAAGAACATATAGCTCATTTAAAGTATGGTAGAACAGAAAAATCAGGTGTTGCCGAGCATGCTTTTGATAATAATCATAGAATAACAATTAAAAAAAAATTAAATTAATTCATACTATAGCTGATAGGAGATTATTAGACGCATATGAAAGTATGGAAATTATTAAATGTAAGAATAGTTTAAATAGAGATAGAGGGCCTATTCCGTATAGTCCATTGTATTGGTTAATCCAGCGTGACTAGTGGGATTCCAGGATTGGTCCTTTTTAGTTCCGCTTGATTGAGCAAACAGTAGTATAAAAGGGAGTTAGGTAGATTTAAATTTTAGTTTTAATCATCTCCTGATGATGCTAACATGGTTAGCGAAACGCGCGTCGAGTGCAAAAATTCTGTTTCGGTATTGTGGATAAAGCTCAGTTTTAGTGCATGTTGCCGAAGGTTCCAAACCCCAACATAATTGATCAGATGTTGAACTGGAGAGCGCATGTCGGGGGTCTGTCTGGGGAACTCTCGAGGTATTGCTACGCACTTAGAGTCCTTGTGAGTGAGGTGAGTGTGGAGGCCGCTTTATTTGTATATGATGCACACATCATGTCTAGGATAAAGTATGGGATTCTTTTTTGGGGAAATTCTGTTGAAGCTGACAGGGTGCTAATTCTGCAGAAGAGATGCCTAAGGACTATGTTCGGAGTAAAAAATAGAGACAGCTGCAGACCTGTGTTTAAAGAAAGAAAACTCCTTACAGTTACAAACTTATTTATTTTAGAATCGATAAAGTTTATATTACAGAATGGAGCACTTTTCGAATCAAATGCCAAAACACATGATTATAACACTAGAACAAAAAGTGAGTTCTTACTAGACAAAACAAGATACACATTTGTACAGAGATATGTTCATTTTAGTCTACTAAAAATCTGGAATAAAATCCCAGATAAAATAAGGTCTCTTTCAGAGAAAGAATCTTTGAATGCTCTAAAAGGTATACTGGTTGAAAATCCGTTCTATAATGTAGGAGAATTTTTTCAGTACTCATTTTGATTGTAATGTTGATTTTAAGTTTTGATAATGTCAATTACTGTGATCCTGTGATAATGTTTTAACTATGTATTGTAATTTTTGTACTTGTCATGTTGGTGATATAACATATTGTACTATTATTGTAACAAATATTTAAAATTGTGTGACACGTTCTTCACCTCTCTGAGGTCTATGTAATTTATTTTACGATGGAACAAATAAATCTTTTCTATTCTATTCTAGATTCTATTAAAGATGGGGGAGACTCGTTAGTTCCGGCAACTTTGCATACGTTTTTTGAAACATTGGTAATTTCAGACAAGAGAAATGGAAAAGAACAGTATGTGAAAAGAATAAAGGTAATAGAAAATATGATTATTTCTTTAATTCGAGTAAAATCCTTTTTGTCCCCTGTTATGATGGGAATAGGAGTTCTTTTACACAGGAAATATGGATCTAGGTATATAATTGACCTACTTTTTGCACTTGGCATTTCTATTTCATGCAAAGAATGTTTAAAAATTGAAAATTTGGCTGTTGTCAATCAGACCCAAATGGTAAATAGTGAGAGTTTTATTCAATTTGTATTTGATAATGCCGATATAAATGTTAGAACTTTGGATGGTTATGGGACTTTTCATTCAATGGGTGGTATTTTGTGCATTTCGCCAAAGGGCAAAGAAGAAAACGTTATTTCTAAATGAAAGGGAAACATTAAAGCAATTGATATAGGAAAATATGGCAGTCTACAAATCAAGGTAAACACTTTTTTCCATTGATTAAGCGGTTTTATATTTATTTATTTTTTGTTTTAGTATTACAAAATTTAAATCTGGATTAAGAGGGATTACTATAATACCTCTTAATGAATATAAAAACTTGCTTGACCTGAAATCTGCTAAGATGTTGGATACGTTATGGTTAGGTGTAAATATTGTTGAAGGTTCCAATTCGAGCAATATATTAGCGATAGTAATTGTACGATTGGGTGGCTTTCACATGCTTATGTCCTTTATGGGAAGGATTGGGCACTTGATGAGTGTTAGTGGAATTGAGGACTTGTGGCAAACTGTTTATGCAAAAAACACCATACCTCACTTAATATCTGGACATGCCTATTCAAGAAGTCTTAGAGCCCATTTTTTAACATAAGAAGCCTTAAGTCACTTAATTTTAAAGCAAATATCGAACCAAGATATCGAATCTTTAGAAAAGTTATATCGTTTCCCTGATTTTGAGAATATAGAAGAACAAGAAATAGTAAAAAAACTAGTTGAAGAGTTTGAAGAGAAGATATCCAAACTAACCCAAACTATACCAAATATGTTCAAACAATGAAATTGTTTATAAGAGCTGAGAGATCTGGACTATGGTTATTACATATTGAAGCTGTAAAGTTAATGATTCCAATTTTTTTTTCATTTGCTCATAATAACTATGGAAAAAGCAGTCTACTTTATTCACAACAAATGGAAAAGTTTAAAAACATCAATCCAGTTGAATATAGAAGTTTACTGACGAAGGATTGTTTACGATTCGACGCAAAAAAGAACTACTGGACGGGCACATGGTCAGACATGGTTATTGAGCAGAGCTTAATGCGAGCAATTAAAACAACTGGTGGTTTATCCCATGGGCGTGGCGTCAAAGATTCTTCACTAGCCAGATGGATTGCAAATATGCCTATTTGCAGCGCAGTCTCAAGGGCGATAGATGACTTTGTGGGATTTGAAGCAGTAGTAACCGATCAACATGTGGAATTAAGGGCTTCACGACAAGACCGAGACAACAAAAATTTGAATCAAATGATAGATTGGTTAAACGATCACGATCCCTCGAAGTGTAAAGATTTTCAAACAATTTCCACTGGCATTTTAGCCCAACCAGAAGTGAACTGTGATGAAGCCGGGAGAGAAAAATAATAAATGATATGGTTGATAAACAGTTTACCGAAATTCAGTGTAAAAGGTCTAGAGTTGTTAAATCATTAGAATTATCTAACCGAATTAAAATAGGATCCCGTCAAGTAGTCGTTAATACGCTACAACTATTCAGTAGAATAGTTTGCTCGAACAAATCGCCACAAGAAATTAAGTTATGTTTTCAATACGAGCTGGCCACATATCCTTTATCCCTATTCAAGGATGGTTTACTAAGAAAAGGTGTAAAATCACAGTTGTATAAAGAATTCGATTCTCTAGTGACCCCTAGCCGCGACCCCATAAATAAAAGTGTTTTTGTAATTGATGGAGAATTGTTCCTACATAGAGTAGTGTGGCAAAAACCAGCAACCTATCATGAAATATGTCTTCAATATGTTAATTTTGCACTGCATTCTTATACACAGAAGTGTTTTATTGTTTTTGATGGGTATGATAGTGATATTATATCAACAAAAAACGCTATACAACAATTTAGATCGCAGGGAAGTGTAGAAGTGTCAGTAACTCCAGATTCAATTGTAGCCGTTTTCCAAGCAGACGTTTTAAAAAGCAATAAAAATAAACAAAGTTTTATTAACATTTTAAAGGGATATTTACTGAAGGCAGGTTTGGTAGTTCAGCAAGCTCAAAGAGATGCTGATGTTGACATAGTTCTAACAGCAGCTACCCAGAGTGAATTTTATAGCACCATTACAGTTGTTTCTGAACATACAGATGTGGCTGTTTTATTGTTACACCATACCAAAACATCCAGCATTTATTTAATGAGACCTGGAAAAGGGGCCAAGGCAGATAAAGTTACGCAAATTAGTACATTACAGCAACAGTTAGGCCATAACATAAAATCTTCCATTTTATTTTTACATGTAATGTCAGGCTGCGACACTACCTCATTTTTTTTAAGAAGTCAAAGAAGCAGTTATTGTCTGTACTTAAAAAAGACGATTTGTTTTGCTATAAAGTGTCCTTATTTCAAGATCAATCTGCACCAAAAGATGAGCTATTTGAAATTGGCTTTCAATGTATTTTAAAATGGTATGGGGCTAACAAAGTGCAGAAATTAAATGACTACCGGTATATTATGTATAATAAATTATCAAGCAGACAAAAACTTGGTGCACATTTTGATTTAGCAGTACTACCACCTACCAAAAAGGCAGCTAAGGAGCATATTTTAAGGGTTTACGTTCAGGTAAAAATTAGTTTAAAACTAATTTTAAAATATAAACTACCAATTTCTTTCTTTAAGGTGCAAGAATGGTTAGGCCGCAATACTGATCCCACCAATTGGGGATCGAAAAACGAGAAAGGAAAGTTGTACCCTGTTAAAACAAGAGATGATGTGGCTCCAAGCGACATTTTGAAGCAGATATTTTGCAATTGCAACACTCTTTGCGATAGAGGGTGCTCATGTAGGAAGCTAAGTTTAAGATGCTCGTCCAAGTGTGGCAATTGTTATGGACTTTCTTGCAAGAACAATTCCATAAAAGAAATTGAAGAAATGGGGGAAATGGACGAAAGTACTGATAACGCATTTGAAATTTGAAGGCAAATGTAGGTTAGAAAAACATAGGATGAAACTGTATACTGCGCCTTCCACTGCATTATTCGTGGAACTCTGATAAACAATGAATGTTTAGTCTCTTATGTGTATGTCGCGTCACCTGAATGTAGATCGATATATGCTTAAAATAAAGTTAGTTATGGTTTATCATCTCAATGAGAACGTGTGTTTTATTTATTCTAATAGGTTATGAGCCCAGTGCGTGTTTCTTAAGGAAATAGTATAAAAGAATCGTTCTTTGAGTGTGTGTAAGAAAATGTCGACGAGTTTTCTTGGAAGTGTGCCAAAACTTCGAGATCGGGAAAACTACGACGAGTGGTGTTTTGCGATAGAAAATTACTTGATTCTAGAAGGGCAAAAACTGTGTATTCTTGGAACCGAGACGGATGCTACAAAGATAGCCCAAGCCAGATCAAAGATAATTTTGACCATCGAACCAAATCTTTTCGTGCATATAAAGTTTAAGACAGACGCGAAGAATTTGTGGGATAAATTAAAGTCGTTATTTGACGATAGTGGATTTACCCGAAAAATCGCCTTATTAAGGTCACTGATAAATATTCGCAGAGAAAATTGCGATTCTATGGGCGAGTATGTGACTAAAATGGTCGAAACTGCTAGTAAGTTGAAAAATACTGGTTTCGCCATAGATGATGGGTCGGCTGGAAACCTACTATTAGCTGGATTACCTGAAAAATATGA
>MU190605.1:19983-41592 GCA_016904865.1 Pissodes strobi
AGATAAGATAAAAACTAAACTTTTAGACATGGAGTGTGATACTAGTGTAAATGGGGCTTTTGCTACGAAATTTAAAGGCAAACCCGAGGGGCAAACCGCGCTCTGAAATCAGTGTCCAAACCATTTGCAATTCATGAAATCACATTGCAATCTTGTAATCATATTTTGAAATCATTTGAAATCTATTGTAATTATTTGAAATCTGTGAAATCTGTGTGCATTCCCTTGAAATCTGATTGCAATCCTTGAAATCTACCTGTATTCCTTGAAATCCATATTGAAATCAGTGTGCAATCTCTGTGTGTAACCTGTATTGAATATGTAATTTTTTGGCCATCTGGCAACATTGCGGGCCACTCGGCGGGCCTTCACAAAACGTATTAAAAATGCCAGTATCGCCGGTAATTCCCCGAGTAATTTCCCATAAAATGAATATGGCCCTCATCCTTATGTCACCCACTCGGTCACCCATTTCCCCGCCAGACTCGCCGCCAGATTTTGAATTTACCTGTGGCTCTACTACTCCTCGTTCTACTCAAAAATCAAAATGGTAAAAACTTAAATATTCCAGAGCTGAAAGACTTAGGCGTGCCAGAGAAAAGGGACATCAAGGTCAAACCTTGGTATCAAACTTTTTCGAAATAGCTGATAGTATATGTACTATTTTAAAGAATATTCCTGGTGGAACTGATGAAATAATTTCATGTGCCGCTCAAAGTAATACCTGTAATAATATTGATATAGATATTAAAAGCTTACATGATGATGAGCAGAAGACTAATTTTTTATCCAGCTTTCTGAACAGATTACTAGTAAATGCTAAACAGAATGCTGCACAATCAGATAATAACAATAAAGATGATGAAATTACAAAAAAGATCTCTGTTTATCTTTATTATGTTGGCGGACGATTACTTTATGAAACAATTCATGCTAATTTAAAAACTTGTGTCCCTTCAATATCTACTTTAAACAGATATTTAGAGTCGGAAAAAGATTGCCTAGAAGAGGGATATTTTGACTTTGACGGTTTACAAAAGCATTTGGATTGGAAGAACGAAAGATGCCAAAAATTGTTTGGATTTCAGAAGATGCTACTCATATAAAAACTAACATTGAGTACGACCCGAAAACAAATAAAATATTAGGTTTCGTGTTGCCATTAAAAAAACGGGCTGCCATGTAAAGATCAGTTTCTTGCCACTTCAGTTGAAACCGAGGTTGAAACTATTCAGAATTTTTTTAAAATCAGGAAACAAAGCATATCTTATACTCACCTAATCATGGCACAACCTTTAACAATAGGATCTTCTTCATACTGTTTGGCAATTATGGGGCCGGATAATAAATATAGTTACCGGGATGTTCTGAGTAGATGATCATACATAAAAGAAGCTGCTGCAAACCTAGGAATTAAGGTCGTTGGGTATTCCACAGACGGAAACCTTACATTTTTAAAACCTATGGAAATAAAATCAACTTTTCCCTCAACGTTGTCAATTCTCGGCGAAAAGACTACTTGGTGTTGGCACCATATGGATTCTGGTGAAGATTAAACAATATGCTTTCAAGATTTCGTACAGATTCTAACAAAACTTAGATCCAGATTTCTCAAGCCAAACATAAGATTACCGATAGGAAAGCAAGAAGCATCAGTAAACGTTCTATTCAAAATTGTAGAAACAATTTCTAAAGATAAACATATGTTAACAAAAAGAGATTTAAAACCAGAAGACAAAATGAATTTTGGATCTGCAGAGAAAATGTGTTCAAGCCTCGGTTCAAGCTTAGTGATGGACAATTTAAAATATATAGAAAATGCCTCGGAAAATTCAGAGGCAACTAGAATGTATTTGAAAATTATGAATTATCTTTTGGAGGCGTTTTTATCACCGAATTTGAGATTATATGAAAGATTATATAAAACATGGTTTTCTCTTTTTATGTTACGAGTATGGAGGGCATTTATTAAAAGAAGTGCTAAATATACCTTGAAAGGTAATTTTATTACTATAAATTATTACATTTGTGTGGAATTAAACGCGCATATGCTAATAAAATTAATTTATCTTTGTCTGGGCAAAAAGCTAAACTCTGAAATGTTTTATTTACCCAATTTCTCAAGTCAAACTTGCGAAAATCAGTTCCGGATAGCCAGGTCAATGACCTCTACCTATTCCACCGTGATCAATTTCAGTACCAAAGATTTTTTGCATAGGCTTACTAGAATTAGAACTTTAAACAACATAGTAAATGAAGTTCAAAATGACTTTGTGTTTCCTAGGAAAGAAAAAAAATTATATAGGCATCCAAAATCCAATAACGACATGGATCGAGATCTAGACAACCTGGATGTAGAAGTTTGTGTAGAAACAGCTCTAAAAGATACACTTAATGAGGCTAACAAAATTGGTTTACTATCCACAAAAGAGGATTCCTTATCTATCGACCTGGTACCAAAAAGCCTGACGAAATAATCAATATGGAAACTGAGAGAAAGAATGACAGTGACACCGATGATGACATAATTGTAGAAAAATATGATTTTGAAACAACACACATTATTGGAACTGAAACTTCACAAGAAAATAGAGACGGGACGTTGGAACTAAAGTATTTCTCAGCTAAAATTAAAGGCACTAATATTGATGAAAGTTCTCCTTACTTAAAAGATTAAGCAATGATAGATTGAGAAGATTGTTATCAAATAATAAAGGTTCGATTAAAGGTCATAAGAAAAAAAAGCATCCGATGCAAATTTAAGTTATTTACCTAAAAAAAAATAAAAAAAGATACAGAGGTAAAAAAAAGAATCTGACGACAGTTCGGATGAAGAAATAACTTCACCTGAATTAAATGATTCGGCAGACACGGAATCCTTCAATTCCGTTTGTAAGAGTGATGCCGATCTTCACTCGAGTTATCAGCAGGAAATTTTATTAGAAAGGTATTATGCTGTTATATTATGATCAGCAATTGTATATAGGAAGAACAACAGAAAAAATTGGCTTAGACACATACAAGGTAAAATTTTTGAAACTTACTTTAGATTCTTATGTTTAGCCAAAGAAAATAATATTGCGTAGCTATTATTTTCTTTGGTTTGGCCCAAAAGTGAAGACAATGATGTGGTCTAGTCAAAATATATCTTTTATGGTCCAATAACTCTAATTGGAAATGGGCCTTTTATTTTGAATACAGAAGAGCTTTTAAAAATTAAAAAAAAGAATATAAACTAGCGAAACAAACACTAGTCATCTGAGGTATTCCTATTTTTACTTTTTGTTGTATCAGTAGATATGTAGGTAAATCTAAGCATATTTACATATTTCATATTATTGCAGATAGAGTCGTGACGAGAAAATTCTGGAACAAAAGAATATTCCTCGGAATATCCTGTCAGTACCTAGACTATTAGAAAAAAAAAAACGAAAAAAAACCTTAGTATCAGGTAATCTAGTAACCTCTATTAAGGTGTCACGAAAGGTGCAAAGTTTTTTCTCGGTTTTTTTTTAGTTGTCATGACTTGTTACCGTTTTACGTTCAAACTAGGTATCTCCATGGTAATGACCTGAATTTTTCTAAATATTTTCCTTGTAGCCTGGGAGATGCTTGTCCCAGAATTTTCTCGACACGACTGTATGTACATCTAAGCATCTTTTCATATTTTATATTATTTTATTTTATAATACATTATTTTCTAGATTATTCTTGCTACGAGTTGTTTTTACTTGGGGTGATATTAGAATATTTCATTAAGATTTTAATGTTATTTTGTGATGTATTTTTTTTTTCATTTATAGTTGCCATAGAAAATTTAACTTTTCTAATAGTGTGATATACTTGTTTAATAAGTTTTGGTTGTTAAGGACATATCCTCGGACATATCATAAGTATCTGTAAAAAAACTGTCTAATTGGGATAATTAATAAACAGCTCATATTAGTTTTTTGTTCTCCATTTTTGGGCTTAAAAAGATAGTATTACTTTAAATAATAGCTTACCCTAAATGTTTAAACGTAATTTTTTTTTTTAAATTGGCAGTATATCACATTATAAAATCAGAATATTTTTGTTTTATTCTTCTTTGCAATCCCTACATTCTTTCTGTAATCCATGAATTCTCCTTGCAATCTATGAAATCTTCGCAATCCCACTGCATTCTTTGCAATCCCCTTGAAATCATTGTAATTGCAGCGCAATCATTGTATTCTTTTGTGAAATCCGTGAAATCTCTCTATTATTTTGAAATCAGTGTACAAATTTTGGATCGCGGTTTGCCCCTCGGGCAAACCAGACAATTCCTACTTGAGCAAGAATAAAAAGGAAGTAACTTGTTTTCGGTGTCATTCTAAAGGGCATTTTGCTATCAGTGTCCTGAGAAAAGGAAGGAGAAAGAAAACAAGAAAGAGAGCAAAGTCTAAAGACAAAGGCAAAAAACATGTTTACAGTGCAGTATTTATGAGTGGCAAATTTAGCAACCAGGATTGGTATGTGGATTCTGGAGCAAGTGCCCATATAACCCCAAACAAAGAATGACTGTCAAATTTGGCAACCATGTTTTTTGGCAGAGGCATCTAAGGTCACTGGGGAAGCATGGCATCGAAGATTTGGTCACTTAAATAGCACGGATTTATCAAAAATGAAAATGGGGCTGTCACAAGCTTAAATTTTCAAGGAGAAATAAGAATAGACAAGTATAATTGTGTAACATGCAACGAAGGCAAACAAACACGAAAACCTTTTCCGAAAAAGGGTTCGAGATCTGAAAATTTGTTAGACCTATACTCTATTTCGAAATGGTGCGGAGTAATAAAACCTACTTATAAATGCAAAACGCTAACAGAGTGGTCAAATAAGTTTTTATGATTTCTAAATATTTAGCCACAGCTGTTATAGCCTGCTGTATTATATTTTAACCATTCCACCCTGTTTTGTATGGCAATCCCGCTGCAAACAATAGGCTTTATTAGCAAAGGGGCCATTTTCTACCTGCAGTAGCGTACGTTTGGGTATTTAATTTAAAATACCTGTTTTACCTAAGTACTTTTATTTATTCACTTATTTATGTATATTCAAAAACAGTTAGTATTACTGTAACATTTTATCACATATAATATTTATATAATAAGGTATAAGAATTGCGATTTTGTGTAAACAGTTATGTAGAGAACTATGGTATATCATTTTCGTCGTCAGAAAAATCCGTCGAATCTTCGTCATGTTCCAAGGATATAATTAAAGGCTCTACAATTAGGTCAATTAAATGGTCTAGTTTCCACATTTTTTCTTCTTCTTTTATAACATGCTCAATACACTTACGCCATTTTTCAGAATCGACATTTTTTAAAGATTCCTCAAAGATAATTTTAACATCTTTCATTTTAAACGTCGTGTTTCTCCTTGCTACATAACTTTTTACTTGGGCCCAAACAAGTTCAATGGGATTTAATTCGCAATGATACGGAGGCAGACGAAGAATAGTAATATTTCGTTTCTGTGCAATTTTGTCAACTACATACTCGGTGAAACGAGCTTTATTTGAGGACACTATGGACAACAGTTCCTTTTTCACCATACTTTCATCAAATGGTATGTTATTCTGTCTAAACCACTGAATAATATCCGCTTTTCTCCATGAATTAGTTGGTATTCTGTCAACTTTTCTGGAATGATAACTCGCATTGTCCATCACTATCACATAATTAGGTGGAATGAGATCTAACATTTGTTCAAAATATTCTTCGAACACATCGCCATTCATGTCTTCATGGTAATCGCCAGAATGATTTGACTCAAACATTAACAATCCGCCCTCAACAAAACCATCAACACTTCCAAGGTGTGTAATAATCAGTCGCTTTCCTTTCCCAGATGGTGGTTTTAGTCCGGTGGACCAGCCTTCTAAGAATGCTTGACGATAACTTGAAATATTTTTGTCTTGCCAAATCTTCCCAACCGTATATCCTTCATTAAGCCATGTTTCGTCCAGATAATAAATCTCTCTATTCTCACTTCGAAACTGCTTTATCTGTCTTAAGTAATGTCTCCTCCAGCAAATAATTTCATCTTTTTCGATTAAGAGCGATTTGCTGCTTTGTTTTTCCCAGCTGAAATTCATTTGTTTTAAAGTTGTCCACAATTTCTTCCTGCTTATCGTTGGAGACATATTTTGGTCTTGCTTCAAGGCTCCTAAAATTTTGTCGATGGTTGGTATTTCCTTATTAAAATAAAAGGAATGTACTGTTCTTCTAATTATAAGTTTGTAGTCTTCATCCATAGGCACCGTCTTTCTTCCTGAAGATGGTATAGGTGGTTTTACAGCTCCACTTTTTCGTTCACACCTTAATTTATATATCGACGTTTTTGAAACACCCGTCATTTGCGAACACATTTCCACCACAGTATCAACGCTATACAGAGGATTTTGATGTGTGAGGGCGTCATATGCATTAAGAATAATACTCTTTTCGTTAACAGAAAATGGACATTTGCTCGCTCGTTTCACTGGAGAGAAAACTTAATTAGCCATTTTAATTGAAACTATGAAATGACACAAACACACTGTGTCTTCTTCGGAAGAACAAATATAACTGAAAAATTACAATTACTTAAACTTTAGGGTATGCATACAAAAAATCGTCAAATTTGAATGTTTACAATAGTAATAAAAAAAACCTAAGTGTGATAAATATAATGCTGGGAAAGTCCGAGTATTAGGACAGGTAAACGTTTAAAATATGTACGTATATGTACGTAATTATGTACGCCTATGTATCAGCCATCAGAAAATGATTTATTACTTCGCATCATATCGAAATAGAGTATAATTCATGCAGATTTGTGTGGTCCGATGGAGGTAAAATCTCTGGGAGGTGCCAAATATTTTTTGGTGTTGGAAGACGACCACAGCAGAATGTCTTTTGTATATTTTTGCAATACAAAAGATGAGGCTCTAAAATACTTGATAAGAGTTTAAAAGTATGGCAGAAAATCAAATAGAAAGAAAAAATAAAATGGTTAGATCTGACAACGGTGGTGAGTTTTGTGGATTGGAAGTGAAAAACATGCTCAAGATATTTGGCATTGTTCACCAAACCACAAATAGCTACACACCTGAGCAAAATGGCAATTCTGAGCGCATGAATAGAACATTGGTGGAAAAAGCGAGATGCTTGTTATTTGATGCAGGACTGGAAAAATGTTTTTGGACAGAAGCGATAAACACTTCGGAATACTTAAGAAACAGAAGTGTTGTTTCTGGATTGGAAGGAAAAACACCTATAGAAGTTTGGTCTGGAAAAGTTCCTGATGTGAGTCATATAAGCATATTTGGCAGCACTGCGATGATGCATGTACCAAAGCAGAGAAGACTAAAGTGGGATAAAAAATCCAAAAAGATGATTCTTGTGGGATTTAGTGACACCACTAAGGGCTACCGACTTTATGATGCAGACAAGAAAGATGTAATAGTGTCACGTGATGTCATTATCATAGAAGAAAATAAAAATAATAGAGAGGTGATAATTTGCTTAGACAAAACTCAAAACAAAGAGAGTGAAACTCAAACAGGTTTTAAATTCAGTGGGGGATCATGAAGAGCAAGAGGAGTTCCTTCACATCTTCGAGAGTGAGAGTGAGTCAGAATATTTTCAGAATGGAGATAGTCATGAAGATTATAATCCTGATAAGAAACATTTAGGTATGATTCAGAATGATGATCCAGAGCAAAATTTAAGACGATCAAATAGACTTTCTAAATATGTGGTGAAATATGGTGAAAATGTGTCATGCTTCAGTGTGACAGATTTCGAGAATCCGACAAATGTTAAGGAGGTTTTAGCTAGGCCGGATGCTGAATGTTGGAAAACAGCCATGAAAGAAGAACTGGAGTCCTTTAAGAAGAATGAGGCCTGGGGGTTAATGGATTTACCTAAAGGTGCCAGGGTAGTGGACAACAAGTGGGTGTTTAAAAGAAAGGTCAATAGTGCGAATGAGGTGACAAATCGTGCGCGTCTTGTTGCGAGAGGTTTCACGCAAGAGCAAGGTGTTGATTATGAGGAAACTTTTTCACCAGTTGTGCGGCATTCGACATTGAGACTTTTAATTGCGTTATCACTAAAGATGAATCTAGATATCACACATTTAGATGTTAAGACTGCGTTCTCAAATGGATATTTGAAGGAACAGGTATTCATGAAAATACCTGAAGGGTATGTACAAAACAATTTTAGTGATTTGGAATGACAGGGTAAATAGTGTTTTATTAGATTTAGGCTATAAAAAGTCAGATTTAGAGCCATGTATATTTAGAAAAAGAAACGTTGACAAATCTTTGACAATTGCTCTTTACATAGATGATTTTTTTGTATTTTCAAGTTGTGAGCGTGAAACTGAATTTTTGAAAAAGGAGTTAGGGCAAAATTTCAAAATCAAGGACTTGGGTCAAGCTAGGCAAATTTTAGGGATGGAAATCCAAATTGATAAGGAAAATCAGATTATTTCTTTGAGTCAAGAGAAATACATTGATCAATTGCTAAGCCGTTTTGAGATGACAGATTGCAAACCTGTCAAAACTCCGTTAGAAGTAAAATTAAGTATTGAAAAAACGGATGAAAACGTGTCTGATATTCCTTACCAACAGCTTTTAGGTAGTTTGATGTATTTGGCGGTACTAACGAGGCCTGATATTGCTTTTGGTGTGAGTTATTTAAGCCAATTTAACACGAGTCACAATGAAACTCATTGGAAATATGCCAAAAGAATATTGCGCTATCTTAAAGGTACCAAGGGTTATTTTTTGAGGTTTTCAAATGAAGAAAGAGAACTTGTAGGTTATGTTGACGCCGATTGGGGCAATAATTCACCAGATAGAAAAATCTTATACTGGTTATGCTTTTTATATGTGCGGTTCTGTGGTTTCTTTTGCCAGTGTCAAACAAAAGACAGTTGCATTATCTAGCACAGAGGCTGAATATATGGCGTTATCGGAAGCTGCCAAAGAAGCTATATATTTGCGCAATCTGATATTCCAATTAACTGGAGAAATGCAACTAATTCAACTTTTTAATGATAATCAAAGTGCTTTAAATTTATCATTAAATCCTGTTTATCATAAACGCTCTAAGCACATTGACGTGCAAGTGTAAGAGAAGCGATTTCTAATAAGTTAGCTATAAGCCGACACATGAAATGCCTGCGGATGTATTAACAAAAAGTTTATGTATTGAAAAGCACAACAAATTTCTGAAGTTTTTTGGTATTTTTTAAAGTTTTTGAGTGGGGGTGTTAAAATATCACTAATCTTTAAAAAATAATAAACATAGGATGAAACTGTATACTGCGCCTTCCACTGCATTATTCGTGGATAAACAATGAATGTCTCTTATGTGTATGTCGCGTCACCTGAATGTAGATCGATATATGCTTAAAATAAAGTTAGTTATGGTTTATCATCTCAATGAGAACGTGTGTTTTATATATTCTAATAGCTAATAGGTATCTTAATATTTTTAGATAAACTCACGATGTAATTTGTCAGGCAGGACTGTAGAACCCCAATGTTTATTGACACTTTTTTTTTGTTTGTGTCTTGTTACAAGTTTAACCAGTAGAACATCTTGTAACGGGCTCCGATTAACTATACGCATTTATTTTTTTTTCTGGACGAAATGGCGAAGGACCAAAATAAAAATTTACGTACGTGGTACCATAGTCGACTAAAATTGATCTATTTCTGGAGGGAAAATAATCAAACATCATATTATTTATTAAAATAGACTACAAAAATTAGATAATTACCACAATAGGGCTAGTATTGGAAAAGCATGGAACCCAACATTAAACTAGGTATTCTAAAGCAAATATTTCATATTTATGTCTTTATAATATATCAAATGCACATGCTTTCTTTTGAACGAATTAACTTTACACGCACGATATATTGTTGCAGCTGGAACCACAAAGCTTCGTTGTATATTGGTATTTTCCTCTTGGTTTTGTCCTATTATGCTGTCTTTCTAAATGGAGAAAGAAACCCTTCTTCTAATCAGTTGGCTTGTTTTCATTATTTCAGTTCGATAATACACCTTGATGGCCATCCACTGTATTCGGCCTTGTTAATTCTGTGGTAATTTTCTCATTGATTTATATTTGATAATATATTGTTTTGCTTAGGTGATTAGGGAATGTTTTGGTTTTGGAAATGAAACATTGACGTGTGTTAGAAGTATGTCATGTCACTCCGGTTTTAAACCATAGACTACACGACCGGTGGAAAGCGCATCGGATCCCTCCGTCGATATCGATTCGAGAACCACTCTAATTCGCGTTGCATTTATTGTAGGATTTAGCTATCATACGCTTGAATTTGCTGATTATATTGGATGGTATCAATGTTTAGCCCTCTACGCTTGCATATTGACGCAGTATTACACGAACTCTCCATTATTAAAGTTCGATAATATTTCAGCTCGGAGTAGATTCTAGCGACCCGAAGGAAATTGGTCTATGTTTCACATAATCTGTGGGGGATAATTTTGGCGGTATAAGTGACAGCTTTCTGGACAAGCGCGTGGTCTTCACGGTCGACACGGTTGCCAAGTTAATGCCTTGTTTGGCATAATGCTATTAGTGGCGCGTGTTGATTGTAATTTTTGACTGCCGCATAACGCGTGGGTTATATATTCCCACCAAGCATATAAAAGTAGATTCTAACTGATTTAAATCATTTCGAGAATCAGTCGCTTTAGCGCTTGTTTTGGCGAATCCGGTAGTATGACATCATAACTTTCTAGTACTTTGTCACAAATAGGGACGCTTCTGGCAACATAGTATGTTGAGCCGGCGCGATGTTAATTCTGCTGTCATTTCGGAGCAAGCCAATTTAGTCTTTATGTGATCTTGAAGGAACCAGTAGGTTTCAGTGCCGAGCTCTCGAAATTGGGAATTTTCGTTGAGATACTGATATTTAGTGTGAAATATACAGTGCCCTAGTTAGGGGATTATTCAACGAAGCCCTTGAGCAGGATTGTGGTCGTCGATGGTGATGGATGGATGATTGTAGATGAAGGAAGATTTGTAGTTTCGACCACCTGCACCCACGTTTGGGGATTTGATTTTCGAGAGCTGCCACACACTTGAACCCCGTTTAACATCTAAAGGTATGTTGTTTGAGTAAATTTGATACAGATATTGTTTTGATCTGTTATTTGTTGAGGTTCCGTACCTGTTTCCTTCATATTTTGGCTTGATCACCGTGCTAATTTGCCCTATTTGTTTCAGGGGTTTCAATTCTTGGATTTTTCTGTTCCTGTTTTATTTTTTTCCGGATTTTTGGAATTTTATTTTATATTGGATCTTACGTTCCGGTTTCCTACCTGAGTTTCGAGACTGCATACTGAGACTCCTCTGACAACACGTGGTTCCGGAGTAACCGTCAATTGACTGCGTGTCTCGCTGTCTGATTCAAGCCTCAACGCATACGGAGTGTGTCTTCTCGACCTTGACGCTCCAGTGATTCGACGAACACCTGGATCCTGGATGAACTCACTGTTGGCTTGATATCGTATCAGATAAGTCTTAATTTAGGATATTATATAGTGTATTTTGGGACATTTATTTTATTTCATTTTATTATTGTGTTTATTTGATTGGTGATTTAGGGCGACTTAAAGTTTCGGATGAGTTTGCTTAATGAAAGTATTAATGGTTCGACTTGATTTAAAAGATAGCTACCTTCAAGTTATTTGGGAGTAACGAATTATTCTCAATAGTTAGCATATGTATACTGGATTATCCAGCTAATCCGGATAGTTTTGGCGTGTTATTAATTCATTTCAGCGTAGTCTTGATCGCGTGTTTTATTTTTTTTCCAGCGTCGTATAATATATATATTTTTGAAACTAGCACGATAACTTCTCGCTTATTGATTAGAGTTATTTAGAGTGTAGAAGTAGAAGAAGTTATCATATTTTTGTACCGCATAGGTTGAAAACACCAATCAAGGGCATGTAAACGACACGTGATCACGTATTCGTATTTATAGGGCGCCGTAGTTATAACATAAAGTACTATTTAACATTAAACCGTTACTTTTAATATTCCATCTTTAGCAAACATTTATATATTAATTGTCATAGCTACATATACAAGAAATTCTTCTTGTAGCAATTAATTTTCTTATTTAATTCAAAAGTATAGTCACCAATACGGAATATACACTTGTTATTTTTGTTTAATTGGGGTGATATTTCTTTTTGTTTCCCCTTCCAAGTTTTTCAATAGGTTACAGCAGGGAGGAGAGCAATTCGTGGTTATTGGTCGAATCTCACTGAAGATCCAGCATCAGGGCATGGCGATAAGTTAACCGCGTGGCGCTCAGGCATTATAACTCACCACGACCCTTCTCCACTGTCTAAAAGCTGGGGGCCGCCATTGTTCCTGCACTAAAGGCTGTACCACCGCTTGTGAACTTGGAGATTTTTGTGAAGTTGGAGATTATTGTAAACTTGTATATTTATGTAAATTAGGTTTGTATTTGTTTTGGAACTGAGCGTTACAATCTTACATTTTTGGTTGTAAGTGTCGGCAAAGCAGTATTAGTGACTTAAATGGAAAAAATTGACAAATTTATTTTTGCGACCATAGTTTTATCGCCATTGCTTTTTTTGTATTTATTCGATTGAAACAAGTAAAAAAATAAAATGTGTGTCTTTTCATTCTCTACAAAAAAGTATTTTAAATATTTCCCAAAAAAATTTACCGTTAACGAGTTATTTTTTAAAAACTAAAAAAACCAAGATGGCGGCCAATATTTTTCAGGGTTTCGGGGATGGGAGAGTTTGGGACTTTTAGTATGTTAATAAGGATGGCATGACTTGCTTATAAAAAAAATAGTAGCTTGTTAAAAAAAAAATCCTTGCATTTGTCTAGTGGTCCTGGACTATAGCGGCTTTACTGTTAGCTTACGAAGTTCTTTCATTAGAATATCCCATCAATGCTGAGGCGTGCGGCTTACTCTTTATGTATTTATACATGTGAGCATCTTCTATCGCATCGACACCTGATAGGAACATTTATCGGTAGTCTGTCGCCATCCAGGCGGGTAAAACCAATAAGTGTTTCAGTTTTAAGGGCTGAATGTGAAAGTATTTATGGTTATCCTTTTCATAAGATTCTTCGAAGCTTATATTGTACCAGATTAGGCCACATGTTTCATTTTGTGTTTAGAGGATAGAAAATGGATAGCTTTTAGAGTAGGTAGAAAAGGAACTTTTTTAAGAAGGCACTTGTTCTTTGGCCGGCGGATTGAGCGCCACGCCATTTATTTGTATTCACGTATTTAATAAAAAATATTGTGTTGATTGGAAAATAGAAAGTTTGTTGTGAAAATTACGAGTTTTCTTACATCAGAAGTGGAATAGAACTACTAAAAGTACCACAAAAGTGTAAAGTCGTCGCGATGCGAGCTGTAGTGTAAAATAAAATTATAAGTCTTTAGAAATTCCGAGTGTTGTGAGTTTTATCATCTCGCTAGAAGTGTCATAGAGCTGTAAACCGGTCGTGACGTGAACTACACAGACTGAAAATAAACACTTACCTACGCTTTATTAATTTCGTGTGTTTGTCGATAATCTCCTTTTGAGTGAAAATATGGAGGAATTCGCGAAAATCCTAACAGACTCTTTGAAAGCACTAAAGGATGAGAATAATAATATCGGGTAGTTAACTTCAATAGATATTCCGATTTTTCATCCTGTTCGAAACGAGGAAGGAGCTTCGAAATGGTGTGATGAGCTGGAAGAAGTTTGCCAAACCTTCCATTGGTCGAAGCGAAGAATTAACTGTTGCCAATAGGTTCAAGTGGCTTAATTGATTAAGCTAAGGAGTGGTTATCAGCATGGAATCCTGCACAGTGAACCTGGGATTTGCTGCGGACCGAGTTGTGTAGCCTTTACCCTGCGAAGCACAACCTCAATCGAAAATTGCGGAGGGCGAGTTGGTACACCAGGGACGATGCAAATTTATACTGTGAGTATGCGAGCAAGAAAATATTTTTCTACGAACATTTTAGAAATTGTGATAGGCGATATCACTGATATTCATGTAAAAGCTGCTGCGCTGAATAGCGATGTAGAATCGGTCAGTCAACTCCTTACCCTTTTGGCCAATTAGAAAATTACTGAATCTGATGATGATTACAGGAACATTGTAAAAAGAGTTCATTCTACATTTTCGCCTAAAGATACTAAAGCCAATTTAATTAATAGGAACACCTGTTATTCTTGCAAACAAAAGGACCATTTAAGTCGACATTGTCTAAAAAAAATCAAGTTTAATAATTTCAACTCTGAATTACAGAAATATGTTTTTCAAAAAAAATGGAATGTAGTTTGTTGTCTGAAGAAGTCGCTAAAAATATTAGGTTATTTTGAACCTGCTTTGTTAACTTTAAATAAATTTAATTAAATAGTAAAGCAAACTTAAGAATCGAGAGCAACGGTACTGGTGTTTGAAATTTGTTTTTGTATAGTCAATAATTTCTGTTATGACACCTGATGCTATAATAGCGCGAGATCTTTTTCATCGTAAGAGCCTCGAAATGCTTAGCGAGCGTTCATGCCAGTAGTCGATTTATTCTTAAAGATAAGTTAAGTCCGGTAAAAAAATCATTATTCATGTGATAAAAGCTATAAATAGTCCTTCATTAGTTATTAAAAAAATAATTGATATCCTTAATGTGTAACTACAATAGTAATATTACGCTAGGCAATTCTGTGTCGTCAATAACCACCGCCGAATTAAGTATACAGCTTAAAGAGGATAAAATGATCCATTTTCATCCTTATAGAATAGCGTTGTGTGAGTGCGAAAAAGTAAAACTAACGATAAAATATTTGCTTAAAAATAATATTATCCAAGAAAGTCGCATCGTATGCAAGCTTTATTATTCTAGTGCATAAAAAAAAGATGACAATTAACACATCAATATTTCTGTCAAAATGAAAAAAAAATAAATCCGGGTCAAAACCGGCCGATTTATAGGGCCTTTATACCCAAAGGTAGTCGTTTGGGATGTTTACGATTATTACTTGATGAATGGTACTGAACCAAATAAAACATTTTACAAAATAAATTATTGCTTTTGGTATCCGAAAATGGCTAATTTTGATAAAAAATATTGTGGCCCAGGGAATTTTCGGATGATTCTTAATATCATGTTCTAGGTCTAGGTAATTGTTATAATGTCTACTTCGCCTGTACTGGCTATTGCAAATGAAACTGTGAATTTTTGATTTTAAATTTATGACTGTTTTTTTTTTTGTTGAGTTTGTTGAAAGCCGGAACGCTTTGCAAACATGTCTAATAAATAATAATTGTTCTGTTCTCCGATGAAATAGTTTATGTTGAGTTTTTTGAAAGCCGGAACGCTTTGCAAACATGTCTAATAAACAATAATTGTTCTGTTCTCCGATGAAATAGTTTATGTTGAGTTTGTTGAAAGCCGGAACGCTTTACAAACATGTCATGTTCTTCGATTAAATGTTTAAGATCAGTTTGTTGAAAGCCGGAGCACTTTACAAACATGTCATGTTCTCCGATTAAATGTTTATGACCAGTTTGTTGAAAACCGGAACGCTTTACAAACATGTCATGTTCTCCGATTAAATGATTACGACCAGTTTGTTGAAAGCCGGTACGCTTTGCAAACATGTCATGTTCGCCGCTGAAATAGTTTACGACGAGTTTGTTGCGAGCCGGAGCGCTTTGAACACATGTATGTTAACAATAATTGTTATTTTACTCCGATGAAATAATTGACAAGCTTGTTGAAAGGCGGAACGTTTTGTTTAGTTAACAATTGTAGCCCTGCAATTTACAGAAATTTATGAAGTTTAACTAATCATGTGGAAGGATTTAGTAATGATCATACAATGCTACTCGTAATGCGCTCACACGTTTTACGCCATAAAGATGGCATGTTTTGGCAAATTTTTGGTTTGTGTTTTCTCATTGTTTCAGATTGACGTTAGAGAAGTTCAGCGGTTTCTAGAATAATTCGAGAACGAATTATCGTCAGGATTGGCCGTGTGAGCATCTTCTATCGCATCGACACCTGATAGGAACATTTATCGCTAGTCTGTCGCCATCCAGGCGGGTAAAACCAATAAGTGTTTCAGTTTTAAGGGCTGAATGTGAAAGTTTTTATGGTTATCCTTTTCATAAGATTCTTCGAAGCTTATATTGTACCAGATTAGGCCACATGTTTTATTTTGTGTTTAGAGGATAGAAAATGGATAGCTTTTAGAGTGGGTAGAAAAGGAATTTTTTTAAGAAGGCACTTGTTCTTTGGCCGGCGGATTGAGCGCCACGCCATTATTTATTTGTATTCACGTATTTAATAAAAAATATTGTGTTGATTGGAAAATAGAAAGTTTGTTGTGAAAATTACGAGTTTTCTTACATACATCTTTTCTACGCAGCCCGAACGCATAATTCCGGCATTGTTTTTGTATACTATAAAAACAATGATTCGGGAAAATGCCGATATCAATGAAAAACGCGTTTGGCTACATAAAAGTTTTTTGCATGGCGGCGTTTTTTTATCGTTGTTATTTTTTTAGAGATTTTGCCTCCCTGAGCCAGTGCCTCCCGAGTGCCATGCACCCCTTGCACCCCCAGCACGGCTCGGCCCTGATAATACAGGCAATAAATTAAACCAAGAAAAGCCAGAGCATAACTTATCCATTACCCAATAAGCTAATCAGCAAAATAGTTATAACTTGAACTTACCGAAATCCATTATCATCATATTCCCATTGATATTTGAAACAGATCAATAATAGTAAGAAAACTGTTCAATTTAATCATAGCCAACACCAACTCTCAATTATCGAAAAATGCAAATTTGCCACATTACAAATACATGCTACGAACATTGCTCATAAACCGATGATATGAATACTACACAATTAACCTGTTATTTTGGTTTACACGATACTGATATGACTTATCTCATTTTAAAACAGGTATAGATAGATTACGGGCAATATTTGTTTTCGAACATGTGATGTGATCATTATTAGGTTGTTACCTGCTGCTTGTTGAAGCGCTTACTAAATCAAAACATTAAAATTAGACCTTGCGAAATATGTGACTAAGGTGAATGTCATTTAAAAAAATTAAATAAAGTTGTTTGACGTGCTTGAATTGCAATTTAATAAACTAGAAAACGTTAACGTAGGTACCTAATAAGTATTCAAATAATGCAACATTAACATCATGAGACAAAACAGATTACTACCTCGATGTTGTATATTCATTCAACTAATGATTCAGAATTTCATTGTTCATATAGAATCAAATCGACTGATTTAGCTGATATTTGATGAAAATTCACTGCAAAATTTTAAAGGAAACATAAAGGTTTTAAATTTCCACAATTTACTTTAACAAAACTGTGACATATGTTTGGGCACACGGTGCCTTTTTTAATCGGACTAACTACAAGTGTGCAAAAGTAGAGTAAAATATCCTAAGAAGGTAACAGAAAGGAGACTATAAACCTAAAGGTATGGAAAGTCCAACTAATATTAGGTACACAATACGGGCAAGTGTTTTTCCTATTAATATTTGATACTGAAGGAAGGTAGAGAGTAACGACAACAAAAATGTTCATTATGTTATTATGTGTATAATAACAATAGGGAATAATTAGGGTCTAATTGCTCATTCGATAATAAACCTGACTTTCTCTTTTTATTAATATCCATGCTTTCCAAATAATTTAATTTTTTGGATTTATTCTCTATATGTATATTTTCAAATCTTTGGAAATTTTGTGTTTTTCTGAATTTAAATGTAAAGCATAATACGAGTTGTTATTGTTTTTTAGGAAACTAGATTCATGTTCTTTAATTCTCGTTTTGAAAGATCTACCTGTTTGTCATATGTATACTTTTGGGCAAGGATCACACTCTAGTAAATAAACTCCTGATTTGGAAAGTTTATTTGGTTTGGATTTGTTATTTTTAATAAATTTACCTAAATTAATATTGGTTCTAAAAGCAGTTTTTGTCTTATTTTTGGAGAGGGTTTTGGAAATACGTTTGGAATTCGACCCTGTATATGTAACAGATTTAAATTTTTGGTCAGGTGTATTATTGGTTGTTGGATAGACTAAGTTTATTGCCATTTTATAACATTTTTTCTTAACTAAATTATCTATTATAGTAGCACTGTATCAGTTACTGACTGCAATCTGTCTAATGATATTAAGCTTTTTTCTATATTTTCTTCTGATAATTGAACATTTAAAAGTCTATGTACAAATTAATTAAAAGCTGCAATTTTATGGAAATATGGATGATTAGATTTATTATGAATAACTGTATCTGTGTGTGAGGGTTTATGGAAAATTGAAAATTCACGAATATCATTTTTGTTGATATTGGTTAGATGTTAGATCTAAAAAATCAATCGATTTATTATCTTCTAATTCGACAGTGAATTTGATTTTTGGGTGTAGATTATTGATGAATGAAAGAAATAGTTCTAATTGTCTATCAGCGCCTGAAAAGCATGTTATAATATCATCTACATATCGATGCCAATGTGTTAAATATTTGTTTTCCTAGATTATCCATAAAGATTTCAGCCAATAACGGACTCAAAGGATTTCCCCTTCTGAGACCCTCATCGGAAACATAATAATTATTGTTAAATTCGAAATAGTTTTGATCCAAGCAAACAGAAAGAGAATCTAAGATATCTTATTTTATGATTGCATTAACCTTATTTCTTGTTAAGAGTGAGTTAATCAAATCTATTACCTCATATATTCGTCACGAGTAGAAACCAGTGTAAGCAGACCATTAACCAGAGTAAGGAGGGATATAACGAGCAGATCAAGAGCAAACTTCTCAACTGTCCTAACGGATCAACATCCTTTTGGTAAGTTGCCAAAGCTGTCAATCAGGGTTTCTCAAAGACGTTAATCCCACCACTGACCCAAGATGATGGCTCAATAGCGGAAACGGCCAAAGAAAAAGCGAACATTCTTGTCGAAATATTTACATCAAATTCTACCTTAGATCATCAAGGAAAGACTCCCCAACTATACCGAGAGTGAATTCCTCAAACTCAGATCTGGTATTTCGCCAACGCGAAGTAAAACGAATACTCAAAAGCCTAGGCACTAACAAGACCATAGGACCAGGTAGCGTTCCAACGATAGTGCTGGAGAAATGTGCTGCTGAACTAACAACTCCATTATGCAGGCTTTTCTCCCTATCATACAGAACTGCATGCTTTCCTTCTAGCTGGAAATGCACTCAAGTGCAACCAATCCCGGAGAAAAGTAAAAAACGATTCCAAATAACTACCGTCCAATCGCTTTACTTCCTATCATAACCAAAGTCATGGAGAAACTGATCAACGAACAGCTCATAAAATATCTCGAATCGCCAGGCATCATAAGCGATCGCCAGTATGGCTTCCGCAAGCACAGATCAACGGGGATCACCTGACTTACGTGACCTATCTGTGGACCAAAGCCATCGAGAGCATTTGATAGGGTGTGGCATGACGGATTGCTAAGCAAATTGACAGCATACGGACTACCTCCAGCACTGCTTCCAGCACTGCTTCTATGGCTTTCCAATTTCTTAAGGGATCGAAGCATCCGAGTTGGTATTGATGGACATCTCTCTGAGGAATTTTAAATCAATGCCGGAGTTCCTCAAGGGTGTATATTGTCTCCCACACTGTTCCTGCTCTATATAAACGATCTCGTAGGCAGAACAAACAATTCTATTTCCAGCTTTGCAGACGACAGCACTCTAATATCCTCATTCATGACCGCTGCTCGTTCCCAACGCGAGCGAGAAAATCAGATTGCTGCCATCAATGAGGATATGAACGTGATCGTGCAATGGATTGAGGAAAATAATGGACAGTTTAACGCAGGAACGACTCAAGCAGCTATCTTCTCAAAAAAAGCAAACACTGCAGGACCTGACTTATCAATGACAGGACAAACACTGGCTCTGGCCCAATCCATAAGCTTGCTGGGCATCAACGTAGAAAACAACATGTCTTGGCGTAATCATGTCATCAAAATCTCTCTATAGAGCAAAACAGTTGTAACATCTCATCAGCTGTTACTGCTCTATAAGGCCCAGATAAGACCATATCTGGAATACTGTTCCCATGTGTGGAGTTCGGCATCCAAACACTTGCTGGGCATCAACGTAGAAAACAACATGTCTTGGCATAATCATGTCATCAAAATCGCCAAGGGAGTAGCACAAAAGCTAGGAGCACTCTATAGAGCAAAACAGTTGTAACACCTCATCAGCACTTACTGCTCTATAAGACCCAGATAAGACCATCTCTGGAATACTGTTCCCATGTGTGGAGTTCGGCATCCAAACACTTGCTCAAGATATTGGACTCCATACAGAGGAGAGCAGTTCGTCTCTGGAATGGATTTCAGAGTAACGTCTTTCCCGAAAATTACAACCTACAGCGCTTCAAGTTCAGCCACCTTCTCCGTACACGCACCGTTCGTTGAGTGGCAAAGGATTTTCCTTTTGTGTGTGCCGAACATAAAAAAAAATAACATAATTTATATATAATACCTTGTATCTAAATTAAAGCATTTTCAACTTATGTTGATCTGAAGGTTGGAAAGACAGTTTTAACGATCTTCTGTACGACGCGACGCCGACTGTTTCTCCACAGATGCACAAACTTGCATTCAGATTGATCAATTCCGTCACCGTTTGACGCTCGCACTATATGCACAATCATGTCAGTAAATATCAAATTACAACAGTTATTTTTATTGAAATAAGAATTATTGAATTTTTCGCATAATAATTTCAACCAGAACAAAAATATCCTACGTTTTTCTTTTCCCTCTAAAGGTACCGAATTAGAAACATTTTGTCGTAAATTTTACTATAAAATTGGAAAGCCAATTTGTACCGCTCGTCGCTAGCACCAATTTGTAGCAAAATTTTCTACAAGATTGTTCTTAAATATTTGTAGGCCAAATTTCCATGATTGTATCAAAATGTTTTACAAATATTATAGTATTAAAGAGTATAAATATAGAGCAATTTTTTATACAATATTTGCTCTGTTTTCACGTTTTGAGACTCACTAATCTCTCTAGTGTGTTACTCAAGTGACATAGTGATATCCAAGCATGATCATCTTCATATCAAGCCTACAATAAGGTATTTATCGGCAACTTGACTGCCATTATTCTCACGAGTATCACGTCGTGCAATGGCGTCCCCATTGGTCTCGTCCATAATGGGAGTTCTACAATCGAGCCTAGTCTCGGAATTTCAAGTAAGTAAACGAACATGTTTACAATCACATTCTCACAAAGCCTACAAAAAGGTATTTCTCGGCATTTAAGCATTTCTGTCTTACAGGAAATCCATTTATAAGACAATAATGTACAAATATAAGTGAAAAATACAAATTAGTGAATAGGTAACAATAATTAACACATTGTGTTAGTTCATAGTTATAATAAATTGTATAATACAAATTCAAATCACAAATTATATAAAAATAAGTTTTTTAAGTTGA